>VWYK01083041.1:44885-56473 GCA_013399775.1 Semnornis frantzii | reverse complement strand
CCCCCGGCCCCGCCTGCTCGGGCCGTGTCTGGGCTCCTGTGCCGCCCCGCGACCATGGGCAGCGCCGGCGGCGGGAGGGGCCGCATCCCTCAGCCGCAAGCCGGTGCCGCGGCAGGCGGTGGCAGCGGAGAGGCAGGCTAGGGCTAGTGCCGACGGGTCCGTGCCTCCCTGCGCTGCTCTTCCCGCCGGCAACATGAAGGTCGAGTTTGCCCCCCTCAACGTTCCCTTGCAGAGGAGGATCCAGACGGTCGCCGTGCTGCAGTGGATCTTCTCCTTCCTCCTGCTGGGTAACAGCCTTCCTCCTTCCTGCCCTTGCCCCAGAGGGAAAAAGGATCGAATCGGCTTTTTCCTTACCCGGCGTAACCTGTCGGCGTTGCCTTGTCACCCACGTGCCACAAGAGCTCCCTGGCTGTCCTCTGATGGCCAAAAGCATCGCATCTCTGGGCTTGCACCTTCTGTCGCCTGGAAGCTTTTCATGCTTTTTGGGTTTTTTGGGTTTTTTTGTTTTGTTTTTTGTTCTTCTATTTTGGGAGGCTATTTCTGTGGTTTCTTTTTCAGTTATCATCTTAGAAATCTGGTGACCATGTCTGCTCATCCAGGCAGACACTGGGTTTTAGACAAGTTTTTATTGAACGTGAGCAGCACTAATGCTGTGTTCATGTTGTAACATAACTTTATATGCTGCAGTTCAATAAAATTCTTAACTAGGTGATGACGATAAGAAAAATGGACAGTGAACTGGCTTAAATGCAGCTACCTCTGTGGGTTAATGAAATATGCTGTCACTTGCTTTAAAAAAGTGTTCCTTACAATTTTGTCTGATAAAATTTTCTCACCAATTATTCCCCTCTAAGTGAATATCTCAATAGGCTACTAGCATTAAAACACCTACTCACAGCAGCAAATCCTATTCTCATGAATGGTTATCTTCAATGTGATGAGTGACTTGATAAGGTAAGCTAAGCCTTAACTCTCTGGGACCAGATCTGTGGATTGTGCCAGTCAGCAAGTGCAATAACTGCTTATTGAGTAGTCAGTGTGGAACAAGACTGTTCTGAGGTACACTGACTAACAACCTGTATGTTAGTGGAGATACTGGAACACTTTATGATCATCTTTGCTTTAGAACTAAAGGAGAGGAGATATGTGTGCATATTTTTCCTGTGTGCCTTGGCGGTCTGTTGTCTCAGCTGACTTTTTCAGTTGTTAGCCTCCACGTAAAATAATTGCACATGAGGGGAAAGCCTGGAGGGTGTGAAGCACCTCCACAGATTAATCCCTCGCACTTAGCTGTTCTGTTACCTCTAAATTCTGTGTGACCGGCTACATTACAAATTGCCTGTGCTTTTAATTTTCTGTTTCTGAATTAAATCTTGGCTTATGCCATTATTCTAGTCTAATGATAATACAGTGGAAGTTCTGATGCAGTGGAAAGAAATTTTTTATCCTAGCCTGGTTGCTGCAAAAGGTCACATCTTTCTGTCCTTACTAGAAGCGATCAGGCTGCAGAAAATCCACCCTTGCCACAGTTCAGTAGGAGAAGCAGGCTCCTGTTGCTAGTGCTGCCTGGAAATATATGTCAACGAAAACGAGCACAGGAGTGGGCCTACAGCTGGTTATGTTGAATTTAGTGAGTGCACGTGACCATGGAAAAACCTGTTTGCAAGAATGCTTGAATTTTGTGGCCAAATTGTTCTAATAATAACCTTCTGCTTGTGCTTTCCTAGGGATGTTTATCTTCAGAGCTATCTACTGTGACCTTCTCATTTTGTTGGCATACCCTTTCAGTCAGAGGGAAGCTGGTATGATCTAGCCAAAACGTTTCACTTCACTCTAGGAAAATTCTGGTGGCTGGGTTCTAAACGACTTCAAGAAGCAAGAAATGGGTCATTTTCTGACATTCTGGATTGCTATCATATCTACATTTCTCAACATAATTTTTTGTTGTTGTTTGCTAAGCAAAATTTGGAAATACTCTTTGTAAGCTCTTGAATTTGAAAGTGATGTTTTCAAATCATGTATGCATGCCCCAGTGCAAGTGAAATACTTTGTGAATTCACAGGGTAGTTTGGAGGGCTGGGTAGTGGTTGGGGGTTTGGTTTATGGCTGGAACTGGTTTACACCAAGTAAGATCTTCTGCAGGCTGACGTCTTTCTTATGTAAAAATATCGGCATGTGAAAACAGGAACAGATAGCACCATATAGTAAATAATGATTCATGTTTTTGATACAAGGGTGCTGTTCAGAGCATGAATAAATGTTTTCTGGCTTAGATCCTAAAGATCCTAAAGTTGTCCATCTAGACATGTTGTGCCATAGCTTAATAAAATGAACCCACAAGACAGCAGATAGGTGAGATAACTAAAATTCGGTGCCCCAAAACACAAAAAAGTCTGAATTGGGTAACGATGTTCTTTAAACCTGGGAAGCAATGTGTGACATGCAAAGCCTTGGGCAGGGTCTGCACTACAGATATGTGGCTTGTTCTGTAGAGCGTAGGCAGAACAAACATGCCCCAGCCTCACAAAAGCTGTACAGATGTGCACAGAATTTCATTATGTACAAAAGAAACCTCCTTAAAATTCTGTCTAAGTTCCTGCAGTTCCCTGCTCTGCACTGCACAGTGCCAAAGATTCCCCTCAAGCAGAGAAGACAGATTTTTATTGTAGCAGGGGCTCTTCTGTTCCTAATTCAGGAGTGTGACACCAGAAGCAAAGTAAAGTAAGTCTTTACATACTGACCTGTGTATAAGAGCTAAATTAGAGGAGGGAAATGTCCTACTAACAGTATCCCATCTTACAGCTGGAACCGCTGCATGGTTTCTGATTGTGTGTGCTCTGAGTGCAGCAGGCGACAATAGTTTAGGTGAAGCTCCATGAAAAAGCAGCATATTTTAAATGGGTGTCATTTTGAAAGAGGAGTAGTATCAGCCTGGAATATAGGAGACTAAAGCTATGAAACTGAGTCCAGCTGGAGCCCAGCACAAGCTGGAGACTTGTGCTCAGCTCTGGAACCCTCAGCCCAAGGGGAACTGCTACGGCAGGTCTAGAGGAGGGCCATTAAGATGATCTGAAGTCTGTAGCCCCTCTCCTATGAAGACAGGCTGAGAGAGTTGAGGTCCTGGAGAAGAGAAGGTTCCAGGGAGACTTTAGAGCAGCCTTGCAGTATTTGAGGAGGGAGTAAAGAAGAGCTGTAGAGGGACTTGTTATAAAGGCATGCAGTGACAGGATGAGGGCTAATGGCTTCAAACTGGAACAAGACAGATACAGATTAGACATTAGGAAGAAATTCTTCCCCGTGAGAGTGATGAGGCACTGGAACAGGTTGCCCAGACAAGTTATAGAGGTTCCAAGCCTTTAAGTGTTCAAAAGCAGAGGCCTTCATCAACCTGGTCTAGTAGGTGTTCCTGCCCCATGGCAGGGGACTGGAACTAGACAATCTTTAAGGCCCCTTTCAACTATTCTCTGAAACTGAAAAACAAACACTAAAATGATGTTTCTTGCCCTGTTTAACACCAATTCAAACAGCTCCAGGCTGCTGAAACAGCAAATTTCTGAAGTTTTGTGATTTCAGAGTACTCGCTTTGAGAAAAAAGCCAAAGCAGGCAATTCTAATAGATGTAGTTTTAGGCCTGTAACTTGGCTTGGCCAAGGGCTGACAGTCCCAGGGTAGATCTGGCCCCATTCCAAGCTTGTGCAGCACATGCATCATGTCTTCTTACGAAGCGACATGCTGATACCTGCCTGTGATCCCTCTGTACCCTTGTGTAGCCCAAGTCCAGGCAGAAAGTCACCTGGAGATAAGAAATCTGCTGCTGCCAGACCCACTGGGGATCAGATCAAAGAAGTTTCATCACTATAATTTTTGTACTGTAAGTTTCACGATATATATACACCAAAGTGATTGTCACTGGTCATGAATGCAGTGGATGTCCCTGGCATCAAGTGTGAAATCCTTGGTTTTAAGCTTGAAAGCTTTAAGAACTTCGACTGAATTAACTTTGCTGCAGTTAATAGTGTGCCTGACATGTTCCCGTCAGGAACCAATGTAGATTTTCTGTTTCTCACTCAGCTGCTGAGCAGAGATTTACCCTTGTACGTAAGTGTGCTGCAGGGGTGAGCTGTGTGCCTCAATGCTGCACATCCGCAATTGAGGTTCAGTTTGCGTCAGCAGGTAGATCAGTACCTAAGCGGGAAGTAGGTCAAAAGGTCTCATTTAAATGTCAGATTATTTAAACAAAGAATAATCAGTGGTGTTTGGTTGAAGTGCTGCTTTGCTGGTGCTTTAACCTTCTGGTTTTATTTCTAACATACACAGATGAAATGGTAGCATGGTGGGGAAAATAAAGCTGGCAGGTTCAGTAAGGGTGACCTTCTCTGCCAGCTTCTGAGCATGTGATGTGAAAAGAGACAATGGAGTGTATAAAAATCAAATGCACGTGCAAAATAAAATGCAGAACTAGGTAGCTTGCATGGAGTGAGGTATCTTGGTCAAGACAATGAGAGATGGAAATGAGAGAGAGTTTAACCCTGTGACAAGGATAACAGGATTTTGTTTTGAGACAAGGTGGTGGTCAGGGAGAATGATCCATCTTCTGTGGCTCACTGTCTAGGTCCAGCAGTGGTGTGCTGATCTTACTGAGGATCTAGGAAGTGACTGCTGTGCATGCACCCTGGTGTTTATTTGCAAACTACTTAATAATACAAACTCGGTGTGCAGTAAAAGGTATACTTTAATATGTATGAAGCCACAAAATAACATGCTGAAGACTTTGGCGTGTATTAAAGCACATCCTGTGCATTCATGAGTTTGTGACATGTAGGATGTTACTGGAATTTGGCTGGAGACAGTATTGAGTTGTGGATCTGGCTTCTCCAAAAGAATAGGAATGATGAAACATTTGTCACAGAGTGAGAGATCACTGATGGAATACTAAGTGACAAGTGTTGAGAAAGCAGGTGTCAGTGGAATGTGCTAAAGCAAAATAACAATTCCCTAAACATGTAATGATATTTTGTTATTTGCTTCCGATTTAATTCATCAGCTGTAGCTGGCTGACTGAAATGATCTCATTCTTCCTTAAAGCCTTTTTTGAAACCTCCCTTTTGATAACTAAGAAAACCCAGATAAGCTTGATGAGCCTTTCCCGGTGTTGCTGCTTGGATTTTGTCACTGTTTTTGTCACTGTGAAGCTTGCTGTTGGCCCATGGGCAGGGACTGATGTGTGACCATGTGTGACAGTGTACACATTTGCGCTCTACTACTAGTGTTTTGAGGAGTGGTGACTCAGTTACCTTCATCTTAGGGAGAGAGTTTAACCATGTCTCAGTGTCTTGTGAGACAGGGAGCTACTGGAGAGAGTCCAGTGGAGTCTACAAAGATTATGAGAGGACTGGAGCATCTCTCTGACAAGGAAAGGCTGAGACACCTGGGGATTTTTAGCCTGGAGAGAGAAGACTGAGAGGGGATCTTTTCAATGACTATCGGTATTTAAAGGGTGGGAGGCAAGACAATGGGGCCAGACTCTTTGTAGTGGTACCCAGCAACAGGTCAAGTGGTGACAAGCACAAACTGGAACATAGGAGGTTCTATCTGAGCAAGAAGGGAAACTTCTTTCTTATGAGGGTCCCAGAACCCTGGACCAGACTGCCCAGAGAGGTTGTGGAGTCTTCTCTGGAGAAATTCCAAACCTACCTGGACATTGCAAACCTGGGCAAGCTGTTTTGTGTGATCCTGCTTTAGCAGGTTGCTTGGGCTAGATAATCTCCAGAGCTCTCTTCCGAACTCCAGCCAGGTTGGGATTCTGTAATTTGTTTTGTATTTGTTTATATCTCAGAATAAAGGGAAAATGGCATCATGCCCTGGCTTGGCAACCTGTATATGAACATAACTCATTGTGGATGCCTAAGGAGAAATAGACAGGAAATACATATGTTGAATATGGGTTACTGTCTCAGAATTTGGTAATTAGTAACCAGAGGATTTACTCTATCCAGACCATTCTGTCTGCAAGTCAGTCATGCTTAATGGTCTGTGTATCTAGTTATCAGTATTTGCCAATGAAATGTCTGCTTGCTTGAGAACTGGAACCAAATTCCAGCATAAACAAACCTTTAAACCAGCCTCCAAACCTTGACATCTTAGGATTTGCATTTGTTATCATGGTAGTTCTGAAATGCAGCTGCCTCAGGAGGAATGCTCAAATATCCTTGTGACTGGGGCTCCCAGTTGCACCCTGACGAAGAAGAACTTCCACTACAGGAGACTGTTACATATTCAACAAATGCTGACCTCCTTGCCACCTCAGTCATGGGCATGGATCTCAGGTTCCTGGGGATTCAACAGATTTCCAGTGCAGTTAAAGTCAATTCCCAGCTTGTTCTCTGCTAGGCAGTGTATTTACAGGGGGTAAAAAGTGGCAGCAAGTTCCTTTGCTGGTGAGAATGTGTATATTGGCAGGATTGCATGGACTAGTAGGCTCTGAGCAGAATAGGACAGACATCATGATTCTATTTTAAAATCAAAAGATTTTCTAGGTAAAATCTGCCAGGCAGTGCACTGCAGAGGCATGAGGCTGCTTACCGCTTACCGTTGCCTTGATAGGTTAACTCCTCTCAGATGTTGCCTGTTATCTCAGGTCCTTTGGTGGGACCGTTGCTGTATGTGTTACTTAATTTCAGTTTCTATCCCCTTCTTTATGATTTATCTACAAATTAAGGCTGATTTTTAATGAAAGAATCCACTAAGCCAGGGAAAGAATATTTAAAATGCTAAAATCAATTTAGCATAACCTTTAGTATATTAACCTAGAGAGATAATAGAGAGGAGCAAATGATCACTGGGGATGAAAACATCAGTGTGTGATTATTCTTGCGTGCTCCCTCCTGTTCCTTAGGCATCCAGCTCAGAGGCATTGCTGCTCCAAAGACTGAAAGTGAGGATTGTTCTGTTGTTGGAATATCAATGTGGTTGTAGTTCATGAGTTGTTGAGCAGTCCAAAGGTCTCGGTGTGAACTGTTTTGCTCAGCTTTTGGTGATACTCAGGAAAGTGGTGGTGGTTGGATTAGGATGGCCTTAGCCATCTGGGATAGACCTGTAGTGTCTGGCTGTGGTCTGCAACTTCTCTGAGATTAATGGGGGGCTTTTCTTCTGTTGGGCAACCTTAGACTTGGTGGCCCTTACAACAGATCTTACTCAAACATTTTTGACTCCTTAGTTAACTCTAAGTGCATTTGGAGCTTCCAGTTGTCTAAATCACCTGTATTTCCTCAAACAAAGTTCTGGTTTCCTGCTTCCTGTTTCTGTGGTCTTCTATTATTATATGAATTTGGTGCCTGCAGCTGCAAACTCAGAGCCTGCTGAATGTGTGAAGCATCAGGAGTTCAAATGTGACTGGGCAGGTTGGCTGCCAGTCCTGCCAGCTAACACTATGTACCATAGTTATAATCCATTTCTTGCCACAGGTGAGTTTCTTCATGTTGTGAATGGGGAAATAGAGGAAAAGGGACTCACCAACGCTGGTTGGCAAACTGGATGTTCCATGTTTCAAATTTGTCTTAATCCCTATTTCATTTCCATGCACTGTTCCAAGACACCATGGAGATATTTTCAAAGCTTTAAGTTCAAGCAAAAACTTATGCTTACAGTGCACACTGGAGCTACACCCAAGGAGGCAATGATAAAGTGATGAATTCCAGGTTATTTAGCTTTTGCCTGGAGTGAATTTAGGTGAAGTTGTCATTTTTTACTCACTGTCTTCTCTGAAGGAGAAAACACTGGTTTGGTGTTTATAGTCTCCTTGAGTTTGAGTCATCAGTGTTTAACTAATTTTTGCAGGCTCTTAAAGCATTGAAATAATGAGGAGGTACAGTAGGAGGAATTTGCCTCGAGTGTCTCATTGCTAATGCAACAATAAATCAGCTTTGTCCTATGAGATGCTGAGCTCCCCTCAGGAAGTGCTGACAGCACACTTGTCTCCCATACCCCACCTGCACGCAGGAATGTGTCCTAGCTAAGGAAAGCAGTGAGCTCGTTGATCTCATGTGCATTTGTCTCCCTGGTATTACAGTGGCTACCTGGCACTTCTTACGGCTGATTTAATGAGCTCTCACAGCACGGATGCAATGCAGTTTTCAGATACTTGGCTTGGAACGCTGATGGAGAAAAGCCATGTGATTCTACACTGAGCCAAAAGTCCTTCTGAGAGGAAGGGTGGGAAATAGAGATACTTGTGTAACAACTTGAAATTAATTGATTTATGGCAAGTAATAAAGCTTGTCATACTTATTCAAACTTCGATGGTGAACCTTGGCATCCCCTTCAGATTAGCATTCCTAGAAACATCTGTAGTTTCCGCATCTCTTCTTCGAAGAATAGAAAATTGCTTTTCCTCAAAGTATCTCTGTGCCCTATTTTGGAGCATCACTGGTGTGGGATTCCCAGTGAGCTCTTTCTCTGGAGCAGTGGAATTTGTTGTCATCTTTGACCTGCGTTACATGTCCTGCATGAATGATGTTCTCTAGGACTCATAACAACTTCTGGGAGTTTTCCACGTGGACTTTGGACGTCATTTGGCTTCAGTTAGATGTGGTATTTTTCTAGAGCTGTTGCTGAGGTGCAGGAAGCAGTGGGCTTCTCTACTGATGGTACTGAGGAACAGCATATCCTTCAAAACAGTAGATTTGATCCTGCTTCTGGTTTTATTTATGGTATTCCTTTCTCCTTTCCTGGGAACAAATGCAATTCCTTATTTTTCAGCTCATTCTCTGACAGGAATGGGAATGTTCTTCTCCCTTTTCTAGTCTAATCAGCACTTTGCTTGCTTGTCATTCTTCACCTGTGACAACATATTCCTGTCTTCTCTGAAGAAATAAGGATTCAGACTGGGAAGTCTGTGTTTTCTTCACAGGCCAAGTTAAGCTCTGAATTTCATCATCTTGAAACACAATGTGGACTGAGCTAACTTAGCTTATAGTAAAAATATCAGGGCAGGGAAATCAAAGTCTTAAAATGAGACAAGTGTGATTAATGCTTGCTGTGGATCTCCTTTTTTTCTCTCTTGTAGCAGAGGTTTGCTGTGGATTGTTTGTGATCCTGATCCTGAGCAACTTCTGGTTCCTCGGTGTTCTGTACCTGCTGTGGCTGTACCTTGACTGGGAAATGCCCTGCAGAGGTGGCCGACGGTCCCAGTGGGTCAGAAGCTGGACTGTTTGGAAGTACTTTAGGGAATATTTTCCCATTACCGTGAGTAAAATTGTTCTCACTGAACTGTACATGTTACAACAGGGATATCTTGAGTAGCCATGAATGTGGGCAGACATCTAAGCTAAGTGTCACTGGTAAAATTCTAATACTTCAGTGTGAACACTAAACTTCTTTGTAAGTCACAGGAAACCTGGGTGTAGTGACACAAAAAGGGACAGAGGCTGATTTTCTACCTGTACTGGTGGGTCACAAGAATCTCAGCAGAGTAAATGCTAGACCTGCTATGTTGAGTCACATCAATTTAAAATCTGTTCAGTGTTAAAACATAGCAGAAGTTTAAAGTGCACAGAAGGAAATGAACTGTCATCAGTTCTGTGTCTTGTCAATGTGCAATCTCTGTACTTGTTGATTTTGACAATCCTGAGGTAAGTATTACGATGTCCTCCACTTGTCTCTGTTTTTCAGCTTATAAAAACATCTGATCTGAGTTCAGATCACAACTACTTACTTGGCTTTCACCCTCATGGGGTCCTGGCAGCTGGAGCCTTTGGAAACTTTTGCACTGGTTCAAGTTTCAAAAATTTATTTCCTGGGCTTACTCCGTACCTTCATATCATGCCCATCTGGTTCAGCTGCCCCTTCTTCAGGGAATACATAATGAGTGCTGGTAGGTAAAAGCAGAATGTCTCAACTGTTGCTCCATGTTATAGCTTCTGCTTTAAATGTCTGTTCGTGTACCTGTCTGTAGTAACTTCACTTCAGAAGGTTCAGCGCTGGTGCTAGATTAAACATGGTTTATGATGACCTGCATAACAATCTGGAACATTTAATTCATCATTTTATTAAATTCTATTACTGAGTGGTTTTCTTTCTGCAAACAATTGCTGCTTTCCCCTTGAACTGTTCTGAGCACCAGCTATTTACAAGGACACCTTAACATTGCTTAGTCATTGTGCAGACACTAGTAAAAGAAATTGAGGATAATTTCTTGCTGAAAGGCTTAAAGTCCTGCTCATTACAAATATCTTTCTAGTGGGGAGTTAATGACCTACTTCTGACTGAGGTCCCATCTTGCAGATCTGTGTAATTTTAGTGGAGATGTAAACTCTAAAGACAGGAACTTTTGTTCTCTGGGCAGTGAGTTCTTTATGACAAGTTTTGAGCAGCACTTGTCATAAAGGGGTTATGTTCATGACAAGATAGAAATAAATTATATGTGTAATGCAATCAGCATTAGTGTTCCACTACAGTGGTTTAATTCATGAGTTATTTTACTTAAATACTTTGTAGTTTACTGCTTTGAACTAGAGTGTTTGGGTAAGTATGGTCTGGTGCACAAGAGTAGGTTTGAGAGACTAGCTCTAGGAGGCAGAGATCTAGCTCTTATTTCTGGCTGCAGCACAGACTTTGTGATGTCAGATAAGCTCTGCAACTGTTCCATTTGTGGAAGCATGCCTGGGATGCTGCTCAAACTAATATCAGAATTGCATATCTATGTATATACCTCAATACACCAGAGACTGCCCTTCTATGCAAATGTGATTTCTGAGCCCGTTCTTCAGGCTTGTAAAGTTAAGGGATTGGCAGCGGTGGAATGGGATAATTTAACGTACTGCCTAGTTGAAGTCAGCTTTGCACATTTTTGTTATCTTGACTGGTAGGAACAAATATTTACCTGCTGAATGAGAACAACTCAAAAAAAAACAAGGAAATGTTTCCTGCTAAAGGAACGGCAGCATTGTAGCTCATTGCTCACAGCTGTGTAGCCAATAGAACAGAGGGGACTTTGGGTAGAGTGCAGGTTATCAGTTAAATCATAAAACACTTAAAGCCATGCTCCTATCATATGGTTTCATCTCCCAGTCTTCAACTGCATGCCTCCAAAGCCTACCAGGCTGCAGTTGTCACAGGGAAGAGCAGATGCAGCACGACCGAGCTGCAGGGAATAGTGCCCTGCATGTGGGCTGACAGCTTGGCTTCACGTGGAGATACATTTGTCCTGGGGAAAGACTGATTCTCTCCCCTGTCTCTTCACCCTGCTGAGGGGTGAACAAGACTCACTCAAATTATTTGTCTCAGTTCAGCTGCATTTTTCTGAGTAACAATGTGTGTAACATGGCAAATGTACGTAGCTTTTAAGTGAGGTCTGAAGTTGTTCCAGTAGCAAGCTGTTCCTCTTGGAGTTCTTCAAAACTAGATCACAGTCATCTTCCCTTTCTTCTCAGATTTTCATAGTCCATGTTGTAATGTCCCTACTAGGGTGAAAAAATCAGGTGAGTAACAGGAGATGAAGTGTTTGCTTAGTGTCCAAAAGAGCATATTTTGATACTCGCCCTGTGGGGAGGAAAAAAACCCAAAACCTTAAACACCCCACCCCACCCCCC
>VWYK01083041.1:2063-44848 GCA_013399775.1 Semnornis frantzii | reverse complement strand
AACCCCCCCCCCCCCCCCCCCCCCCAAACTTGCCCAAACCAAGAGCACTTGATGTCTAGATTGTCATTTAGACTATATCAATTGAGCACACTCACTACAACACTGCCTTCACTATAAGAAAGGCACTGAAGTGCTGGAGCAGGTCCAGAGGAAAGCAGTCAAGCTGGTGAAGGGTCTGGAGAAAAGATGTTGTGAGGAGCAGCAGTGGGAACTGGGATTGTTTTTAGCCTGGAGAAAAAGAGGCTGAGGGGAGACCTCCTCACTCTCTATACAACTACCTGGAAGGTGTTTTCCAAAACAATTCTTTGATTCTGTGAGCACGATGTACTAAGACATGGTTTCTGGGTAAATGGTACCACCATGAGTGTTGAAGTAGAGCTTAGAAAGGGGATTTTCTAAAGCACTGAGTTCAGAGCAAGGTTTCAGTTGATGTTAAAAGCTCATACAGCAGTGTCCCTCTCATCAGAAATACCAGGATTGACAGGAGTACCAGGAATGCTTCATATATTCTGCTATTTGAGCCTAAATATATTGATGAGTTCTAGGTCCTGAATGCAGAATGAGCTGATGCAGTTGCTAAGAATGGTACAAGTGAGCCTTTTCTGCTGCTATGTCTTAGACAGAGCTGCCACTTTATAGCTTTGAATGGGATCAGCTTGGCACTGTAGATCCATGCTTGAGTTCACAAGTCCTCTATTCATTCTGTTAAACCCTCTGACCCTGTGTTTATATGCACCTGCTGCTTTTAGCTGCTGCCTCTCAGCAGTATCTGCTTCCATTCAGCTCTTCTATTCTTGGGCACAGAAACTTTCTGGGGGGCAGTTACATTGGCAGAAGAGCACACTCTTCCCTGGTGATCTCAAAACATCTGTGATCAGCAAGTAGCATTTAGCTCATCAGTGTGAAAGCAAAGGACTTACCCAAGGCCAAATCTGTTGCAGAGTGAGGGAGCTGAACCCAACTCCTTGAACCCTGTCCTGTGCTGTAATAATTTTGAAACACCATTTACATATTTTAAAATATGTCTTAAATTCCACTGTACTTGTACATGAAGATCCAGTGGTCACTCTTCCAATGTTTGCTCCTGAAGGAATGGTTTCTGCATCCAAGGAGAGCGTCTCATACGTGCTGAATAACAAAGGAGGTGGCCATGCGTCCATCATCGTGATCGGAGGAGCAGAGGAATCTCTGAATGCACATCCTGGTGGTTTAACTTTGAACATCCTGAAGAGGAAGGGCTTTATTAAGATGGCCTTGAAGCACGGGTAGGTTTCCCATCTGGGCTGCTGTAGCAAGTGTGTTTTGAGTACACATCGATTCTTAAACATCATTCTTATTCTTTGCACTAAACTCATATAATTAGAGTTACTTGTCAAAGAACATGGAGATATCTGGCACAGGAGCCAGTCTGTCCACTTGGATCCAATCTGGGAGTGTTGAAAACTCCCTGTAACTTTCATAATGTATGAGCTGTGGGTGTTATTAGCATATCTTGGTGTTCTGTTTCAGTTGTTTTCTGTTCTAGCAAAGAGTAAGAATTATGAAACAATACTAGTAAGCCTTGGCTGTTGTTGCTGAATGGAGCAGATGTTCTGCTTTCTCTTCTGTCCTAATTTAACTTTAGTTTACAGAATATTCTTACTTTTTTAAGCAATCAAAAGATTAGAAAGCTAGGCCCTGTTTTATGAAATCACTGCAAATTGTATTGTAGTGTGGTTTGTTTTCACCTTCACTATAAAGTCTTTATTATGAAGATTGCAAAAGTAAGTTTCTGGGAAATTTTTGGTGCAAATCTCAAGAAAAATGAGCTTGTAATTATCAAGCAGCCATCAGTATGTAACTAAACAGAGGTGATGTTAATATCTTCTGAGTGATTTACACAGTGTAAACCATTGTGTTTGTGCTGGACTGGTCTAGATGTATACTAGAAATATTGCAAGCAATGATATGTTCCTGATGAGCTTTCTGAATAGCTCCCAGGATTATATATTGACATGTGAAGCAAAGAAGAAAGCATATTAGTAACATTTTTGTAAGCTATTAATTGGACAAAAAGTGGTCTCTGAGAAGAAGAGTTCTCTGCACATAGAATAAGGTTACTATTCTGTGTCAAAATTCCAGGAGGGTCTCTTATGAAGAGGCTCTTAAGAGGACCTGTTCTCTGATACAAAGTAGCTTTTTTGTCTGATTTGTACCCAGAAACAACACTTGTGAATTTCGTTTCTCACTTGACCGCCTTTACTCAATATCTGCTCCACTGATGATTAATCCAGTGGGATCCTAAACACCATCAATAGCTTTTGTTTATTAACCATCCAGTTTGAAAGAGTATTTAGGGTTTTTTTTTGTTTGAGCTTGTCCCCAAATGTCTGATCTGTCAAATCACAAAGGATGGTGTTTATCTCTAATCTAAACTGATTTGGATTGAGAAACTAGATACACCCATGGCCTTGATTTCAAAAGCATGCCCCCACACAGCAACAATATTGGGACTATTACAAAACACAGGAATGGCCACTTCTTCCCCTATGAAGTCCTCTGTTTCACATGATGGTCCCCCTCTAAGAGAGACTTAGTCGTCTACAGTACTCATGGGGCCGTCCCTGCCCGAGCAACTTGAAGCTTGCCCCACACACACGGTTAGCTGAGCCAACAGACTACAGGTCGTCCTGGGGCAGAGCATCAGCAAGAAAAAAGCTGCATAGGAACCCTGACTTCATTTCTGTGCAGCAGGGATGTGGGGCAGTAGGTCAGTATGACTGTGGCTGTTACAGTTCTTGCAGCACTGTTGGCAGTCATAGAGTCGTAGAATGAGTTGGGTTGGAAGGGACCTCTAAAGGTCACCTGGTTCAAACTGCCTGCTGTGATCAGGGACACCTTCAAGTAGAGCAGGTTGATTAGTGCCCTATCCAAACTCACCTTGAATGGTTCCAGGGATGGGAGCATCTCCTGACCTCCATTAGGCAATCTTGGACAGCATCTCACCACTCTCAGCATAAACACTGTCTTCCCTCTATGTACTCTAAATCTCCTCTCTTGTAGCTTTATCCACTGCCCTTTGTCCTGTCACAACGTCCCTGCTAAACTGTCTGGCGCCGTCTTTCTTATAGACCCTTTTAAGTACTGAAAGGCCACAATAAGGTCTCCCTGGAGCCTTCTCTTCTCCAGGCTGAGTAACACCAATTCTCTCAGCCTGGCCCCACAGCAGATGGGTTCCAGCCCTCTGATCATTTCTGTGACTTCCTCTGGACCCTTTCCAACAGGCCTTTGTCTCCTCTGCTGAGATCTCCAGAACTGCTTTCTAGCAGTTAACAAAACTTCCTACAAGGAGGTTGTAGTGAGGTGGGGATCAACCTCTTCTGCCTAGTAATAAGTGATAGGATGAGAGGAAATGGCCTCAAGTTGCACCAGGGTAGGTTTAGATTCAGTATTAGAAGAAACTTCTTCACTGAAAGGGTTATCAAACACTGGAATAGACTTCCTAGGGATGTGGTTGAATAATGACTCCTGGAAGTGCTTAATGGACACACAGATGTGGTGCTGAGGGTCATGGTTTAGCACCAGACTTTATTAGTTAGAGAATGGTTGGACCTCATGATCTTGAAGCTCTTTTCTAATCAAAATGATTCTATGATTCCAAAATGTGAAACAAGCTTCCAGATGAAGTGGAAATGAAAGGATGAGGAGAACCATCTGAAATCAGAACCTGCATATTTTTCTCATGCTTCTGATTTGCATCACCAAATACCAAGAGAGGAAGGGGAAATGTAGAGGCCTGTGCTGTCTGGCCCTGGTATTTCTACCAACAGCACAGAGCAGCCATGGTTCCTTAGCCAGGAACTTGTCAAACATGGCCTGATTATGTCAGCAAAAGTCCACTGCACCCTTTAAAAGACATTTTGGGCCGAGTTAATACAGATATCTGATATGAGGTGAAGAAATCCTGAAACAAATGAATCAGCGACCTTATCTTTAGTTACACAATCATGAGTTACTTAGTTCTGTCTCAACCTCCTACAGAGCATCTTACAAAAGCCTTTACAAGATTAAAAGAAATCCCACAGTCTCAGGGTACTGTTGCACCACAAGATGCGCCTGTTTGTCTTCACGTTGTAGTAAAAAGTGGAGTATTTACCCAGCCACACTATGTTCCAGGCTCTCCAATATTTCCTTTAAAGGTGGCTTGGTGATAAATGCTCTATTTGAGGAAGATGCCAGTCTGAACAGTGAGTGGGACTGATGGTTTTTGGGGGTCCTGAGGCTTGAGAAGCTGTAGGAGTAGGCAGTTTTTCTGTCCAGGTTGGGCTTGACTGACTGCAGTACATCATCCTCAGGCATTCAGAGCTCTGCACTAATTAATCTCAAGAATATCAGAGCAATGCTGCTATTTTTCAGTGAGATTGTCCTCAAAGATAGCATGGGTTGTGTGGAGCTAAGATATAGAAGCTAAGGCTTAATTAAGTAATTTTAGTTCCCTAATTTAATTTTACCTAAGCCAAAGCAAGTAAACCACCTCTGTATCCTTCAGAGACTGCTTAGGATTACCCTGCTCTTTCTTCTTTAGACTGTGTAAAATACTGTGTGATTAAACTTAAGCATATTGCAGGCAAGGTTTTAAATGTAGTGGTGTTTTTGGCTGTTGAGACAACTACACTGATTCCATCAGCCAAAGCAGCTTTCCAGGAGCTAGTTAGTGCCTTTCCTCCCAAGCCAATTCCTGAACTGAATGAAAATTCATTAGGCTGTGCAAGAGCCAAAGCGAGTTAGAGCAATTTCTGTGGGTAGCATTTGACCTCTGGTAATAGTGGATTAAGAGTAGTGTTTTCAAAGAAGTCTGGAGGAAGCAGGATTTGACTGGGAACTGGAGAGCAGAGGAGCTTGGCATTACACTCGTGGCTGTACAGATGTCTGGTTTTTATCAGGATGTTTGTGCTGAAATCAAGTGAGTGCCTTGCTCCGGTCAACAGGCAGAGCAAAGCCAAGATCTGGTTTTGATGCCCGCCAGCTGGGAGCATTATAAGGTTAGCAGTCAGGCTTCTTTGCTTGCCAAGGGAGAAAATGCAGTTGAACACAAGTGGACTTGCTGAAATAGTGCTGGATAAGATCATCATCGTAATTATAATATATCCAATTACTCATTTTTATGATTAAGAACAGTCATAAAGAGCTGTGAAGCAGCAGCTAAACACTGTTTAAAAGCTAGTACCTAGTTATATGCCAATCACTTTTTAGTGTTTTTTTTAAAACCCCAAAGCAGCTGTATCTCAGAGGGGCCAAATGCCTGCTGCTGCTGTTGTGGCTTTCTGTGCTGGTTGTTGTGAAACCATTGCCATGCTGCTGATGTGAGCCACAGTGAAGCACAGGCTGATGTTAGTTTTCAATGTGCTCATTGTTTTCCAGGGCTCATCTGGTCCCCGTCTTTTGCTTTGGTGAGAACGAGCTGTTCAAGCAAGTTGCAAACCCCAAGGGTTCACGACTCAGGACCATACAGGAGAAGCTGCAGAAGATAATGGGCTTTGCTTTACCACTGTTTCATGCAAGAGGAGTATTTCAGTACAGCTTTGGCTTAATACCTTACAGACAACCTCTTCATACTGTGGGTGAGTTGCTGGTGCCTTTCCTGGTGCTTTTTGAGTGTAACTTTATAAATCTAACAGAAAGAATTGTTTGTTGTGCATCTAAAGCAAGTATATAAGGTTTCAAATCAATATTTCCTTATTTCCCTTTTGTTTTAAATTTCTGTCCTTCTCCAGTTAAAAAAGGGAATTCTTTTCTCTCTTTTCCCTTTCTGTCCTGGGTCAAATCTTATTACACAGATGAAAAGTGTGGTCAGCAGCAGATCAAGGGACGTTCTTCTCCCATTCTACTCTGCCCTAATGAGGCTACAGCTGGACTATTGTGTCCAGTCCTGGGCTTCCCAGTTCAAGAGAGACAGGGAGCTACTGGAGGGTGTCCAGTGGATGCTATAAAGATGGTGAAGGGACTGGAGCATCTCTCTAATGAGGAACATTAACTGAAACAGCCCCAGGTCTCAGCAGGAAGAGGCTTCTCAGGGAGATGGCTGAATCCCCATCCCTGGGGGTGTTTTGAAGGATGCAGAGATATGATGCTGAGAGACATGCTTTAGCATCAGATTTGGTAGAGTTAGATAGCAGTTGGTCTCAATGGTCTCAAAGGTGTTTTCAAACCAAAACAATTCTATGATTCTATGATTTACTGCAAGGACAAGGGCAACCTATAGCTAAAGCACTAGAGTGCTTCAAATCAGCATGATCAGAGTCTTGCAACACAATCTGTTGTATGATTTTGGGAAATCCCTTACTTTTGCTGTCTCTGTCTCTTCTTATTTGGAAACTATCACCATGTCCCTGCATTCTTGGGGAAGGGCATCTTGGTGTGGCCCAACATAGCTCTGAAGGTGGTAGCTCCCGAAATCTTCAGAATCGCGCTGAGCATCATGCAAGCCTGCTGGCCGCATTGATACCACGGCCAGGTGTCAGCAAGTTTCCTCCCCATTCAGAAGCCATGCTTCCTAAAACAAGGAGATGCTATTCAGCATAACCTGAGGTCTGTGAACTCTGAGTGGTTTTGGTTTGGCAAGTGAAGTCCTTCTGGTTTTCCTGACAGTTATTACTGCTTTTCAGAAACAGAATCAACTCTAACATGGCTGGAGAGGGACTTGTTACAAAGACACGTAGTAACAGGACGAGGGATAATGTCTTCAAACTGGAACAAGCCAGATTTAGAATAGACATTAGGAAGAAATTCTTCCCCATGAGGGTGGTGAGACACTGGAACAGGCTGTGGAAGCTCTAAGCCTTTAAGTGTTTGAAGGCAGACTGGATGGGGCCTTGAGCAACCTGGTCTAGTAGGAGGTGTTCCTGCCTGTGGCAGGGGGGTTGGAACGGGATGATCTTTAAGATCCTTTCCAGCCTAAACAATTCTGTGAGTCTATGATTATGTGACATCAAATTGAGCAGGCTGCTTAAAGATGCACAGATAATTAGAGAGATTAATGTAGTTTCCAGTTCCAGAAGAAATCTGCACTCTTAGGAGAAGAGGTTGCTGTAGAAGAGCTTGGGGGTCACTTCTTGTTTCCAGACTGGCTTCTGGAAATACTGTGTTGGATGTCTACTGATTTCATACCCCCAAAGGTATTGTTCAATTCAGGGCTGGGTTTTCACCCTGAGCCATATGAAGGGTGAATTTCAGCACTATGTAGGGCCTGAGAGCTGTTGACAGCTGAAGCTGCAGCAGGAAAATGCAGAATCAGCCCTTTTGTGATTCTGGTTAGACTTCCCTTCACTTTAGTCAGCACCATCCAATTTGAAGTGGAACATCTGTCAGAGATTTTCAGGTACCTTTGTCAAAGCTCTTGGGGGGTGCTTTTAACTCTCTGCTTTTCTGCAGACTTCCTCTGTAACCTCAGCTGTGTCTGTTAAGCTCTTGGTTCCTCCAGTGCAAGAACAGCTGTCAAAATCTGTAGCGATTGAACAAGACAAGGAAGACTGAGGTCATGGGAAGCCTCTCTCTTTAGAGCTATAGCTTTTAGCAAGGGAACTGGCTGCCCACTGGAATTGCCTCCTGTGCTCCCTTTTGCAGGTATCAAGTAGGCTTTGTGCAGCAGCTGGAGAATACCTCACTTGGAATGAAACTTGTGGGCAATGGATGATTCACAGACACCTTTCAGGGTTTGGGGATTTTATGTGTTAACACTTTCCAGGATGAAGCAGCCAACAATGTTTCTGGTGCTGGTGCAGCAGTAGCCACATTGAACTAATCAGAGAGTACCTGTATTTCCTTCAGCCCTTCTCCTATGGCTTTGTGGTTGAGGCTAACACTGTCCTCATAAGAATGTCCCTCACACTAGGTACCTCAGCTCAGAGGACAGTGATGTTTTTTTGAATGCTCTTTTGAACTTGTGGGTTATTGCTCTGATGTGAAGACAGCACACAGCCCATGGGATTGCATGTTGAAGTGTAAACTGCCTCTTAAGGTTACAGCTTAACCCCCCACTCATCAGCCCTGTTGCTGCTGAACTGGAACAATGTAGGGTTATGGTGGGTTAGGAACTAATCTGTATACAAACGAGAAATAATAGAGAAATCCAAACTCCCTCCCGAACAAAGGAAATTGCCTGGAAGGGGCTCAAAGCTACCCTCCCCTTCTCCCTCTACTTTCCCAGACACGCAAATAAAAACAACCAGCAAAGCTTACACTGTTATTTGTTAGTGGAGAGATTAGAGCAGAACGAAGGAGAAGTGAATAGAGAAGTGTTCCAGGACAAAGTGGGACAAGTTGTTTACATTTTGGCTTTTTATCCCTTGTGGCAAACCAGTGAATGATACATACTTCATCATTATTTCCTTTTTACAACCAATGATGTAATTTATCTCATTAAAATACTCCAGTTAGCCTCAAACCAGCACAAGGTTTCAAATTCATGTCATCTGAACCAGAGCAAAAGTGGAGAACCAACCCTGGGGCTCAGGCTGCAGGGCAAGAGAATTGTGGTGTGATTCTGCCACCTTGCTGAGAGCAGTGGTGGAGTTGGTACAGGAGGGAGAGCTGTTTGGCTTCAAAAGAAATCTCAATGACGCTAATTAATGATACCGTTGTGTTTGATTTGCAGTGGGAAGCCCCATCCCCGTACAACAAAACCTGAACCCCAGCACTGAAGAGATTGAACAGCTACATGCATTGTACCTACAGAAACTCAGAACATTGTTTGAAGAGCACAAAAGAAATTATGGGATCCCCGAGCATAAAAGTCTCGTCTTTGAGTAGCAAATGACAATCTGCATTTCCAAACCTTATGGAAAGAGCCAGTGTGTGGTGAAAGATGCCTTTCTTGCAATCTGTATTTTGCAATCTGTAATTATCCTTATGTAAGGAACAATTTTAAGAAGGGATTATTAGATGGTTTATTGACTTTTATCTTACTGTGTTGGGAAAAAAAAATCCTTAGTGTGTGAGCCTCAAAGCCAGTGCTGTTTTGAGTTGTCCTTTTAGGTTCATCCATACCAGAAATGGTAGTGAGAGACTCCTCAGAGATGTTTGTATAATCACAGTTCCCAATCACAGCTTGAGCAGAAATTGCTTGAGCACAAGAACATGAGCAGGAACAGTATAAACCTGAGAAATCTTTGCTGAGAAGTTCAGAGACTTAACCAGTGTGTATCAAACACAGCATCAGGTTGTTCTCTGAACAGCAGAAGACTCTGTTGCTCTTCCATTGACATGAAGGTGTATGTTTGCCGCAGAGGGCTTTTATAAGCTATTTACAATTCAAGACTAAATAGGAGCTCTCTGTCCTGGAGAGGATATCAGCAAAAGTGTTTTTTTCCAAGTTAGGGAGCAGAGCAGACCCTGTTTGGAGGAGTACAGTGGTGGAGTTTCCTGTGTATGTGGGTAGGCTGGGTGGTGGGAAGCACTGAATGATGCGACTTTTTTGACAAGCGATGCTTGGGGGTCATTGGTTTGGAAGACGAAGCAGCTTTGTTTGGTAGTTCCAGGCACAGAGGAGATTGTGTCAAGGGCTAGGGCTGGGCTGGCCACTAAAGTGACAGACACTCTCTATGAACCCCTCTCCCTTCCCAAAGGGAAGACAAAGGGAATAAGGGACATAGATGGATGGGTTACAAAACAAAACTAAACCAGCTTGAATGGAAATAATAACAGTAAAATGAAACAGATAAAAATATAGGCAAACCAATATCAAACCCAGCCCCCCTGATGGCAATGACATCACTGTCACTACTGTGGCAGAAGTCCCAGACTGGACTGAGCAGCACACAGGAACCAGATTCAGGAGATGGATTCTGATGTAGTTGAAGATGTCTGCTCATTGCAAGGGAGTTGGACTAGATGACCTTGAAAGGTCCCTTGAACCCAAACCATTTTGTGATTCCATTAAAAGAAGTATAGTCTAGAATCACAGATTTATTTTGTTTGGTTAAAAACCTTTAAGATCATAGAGTCCAGACATTAACCTAGCACTGCCAGATCACCACTAAATTGTGTCCAACAGCACCACATCCACACATATTTTTAACGCCTCCAGGGATGGTGACTCCACCACCTCCCTGGACAGCCTACTGCAATTTTCAATCTAAACCTCCACCGGTGCAACTTGAGGCTATTTATTCTCATTCTGTCATTTGGTACTAGGGAAAAGAAACCAACACTCACCTTGCTCCACCTTCCTTTCAACTTCCTCCCCTCAGTCTCCTCTCCTCCAGGCTGGACAACCCCAGTTTCTTCATCCAGTCCTCCTAAGACTTGTTTTCCAGGCCCTTCACCCATTTCATTGTCCTTCTCTGGACATGCTCCAGCTCCTCTATGTTCTTGCAGTGAGATGCCAAAAACTGAACACAGTATTCAAGGTGCAGNGGATTCCAGGTGCAGCCGCCCCAGTGCTTAAGTACAGAGGCACAGTCCCTTCCCTGGTCCTGCTGTCCACACTATTGCTGGTACAGGTCAGGATGCTGTTTGCCTTCTTGGCCACCTGGGAACATTGCTGCCTCGTGTTCAGACATGGTTACAAGCTATACCAGGGGAGGTTCAGGCTGGATATTAGGAAATACTTCTTCACTGAAAGGGTTCTCAAACACTGGAATGGTCTGCCCGAGGCAGTGGTGTAGTCACCATCCCCGTGGGTGTTCAAGCAGCATGAGGACCTGATGCTTAAGGACGTGGTTTAGTGTTGACCTTTCAGTGCTGGGTTGAAGTTTGGACTGGATTATCTTGGAGGTCTCTTCAAGCCAGATATATTCTGCGATTCTGTGGCAGCACCCTCAGCTCCTTTTCTGCCAGGCAATTTCCAGCCACTCTTTCCCAGGTTTGTGGTATTGCGTGGGGTTGTTGTGACCCAAGTGCAGGACCCAGCACTTGGCCTTGTTGAACCTCATCCCATTGACCTTGGTTATTATTGATTTTTTAGTGAGATAAATACATGTCTTTGTAAATACTTTCTATCTGCACATGGATTTCGCAAATCTGGCTTGATTTGCATGTTTGGTTTGCTTCAGGCAGTTTTGGTGCCTGAATATGGCATCACTTGGGTGCTCTGAAAGGACATGCACAGGTTTGTCAGGTAGCCTGGGGCATCTGCAGCTGAGTCAGTTCAGCTGGGGTGCTCCAAGAACATAAACACTCACTCCACAAATGCACTGGACACATTGTGTGCTTGCTGGGCTGGAGTTTACAGAGAAGAAATGCAGTTGGGACTTTGGGGAAAGGCTAAAACTCTGGGGAGAAAAGTTCTCAGCAAGAAAAGGATGTTTAAAGAACAGAAATATCTCAGCTCCTGTGGGCTGGATTCCTAATGAACCAAAGCTGAATTAAGTATTTGCAGGACAGACCAGGTGTGTGTTGTGATCTGCATGCTCCAAAAAACCCTCCAGCAACAAGCTGGTTTCCTTAGGAGAGCTGTTCTTCTCGTGTCTGTCTTACTCAGAGGTGACCAGCACCAAGTGACTCCTGCTCTGTCTCTAGGATAACAGGGCTGAAATTTTTGATGCCTGAAGAAGCAGCCCTCTTATCTGACAGACTGTTGTCAGTGTGCCACAACTTGTCTCTACTCCACTTCAGCTTTCTTGGTGCTGTGTGTTCTCGTGCTCCATTCCTTTCACTGTGGTGTAGACCTCTTACTTCCTCACCCATCTCTCTCTGGGTTAAGATCTCTGAATGACTGTGTATGCATACAAAATACTGAGTGGTGGCTTATCATGAAGCATTAGCAGCAGGGCTGAGGACATGAAGCAATGTGACAACACAATCTTAAGGTCAGGATTGTTTCAGCTCTTGGAAGGCCATGTGTTTAGGGAGGTCAAACACAGCAGGTTTGATAACTAGGCAAGAGGTTTCAGGGATCCTGAGGACTTAGTAAGTGATAAGCCATTTTTCCTTATCCAGCTATGTGACTTTTCCTCTACATTTGCCCTAGTGAGGCCAAATCTGGACGATTGTGTCCACTTAATGGCCCCACCTAGTTCAAGAGAAACAGGGAACTACTGACCAGAGTCCATCAGAGGCTCTGAAGATGCTAAGGGGACTGGAGCATCTCTCTGATGAAGAGAGACTGAGAAACCTGGGGCTCTTTAGTCTGGAGAAGGCTGAGAGGGTATCTCATCAATGCTTATCGATAGCTAAAGGGTAGGGGCAAGAGGACGTGGCCTGACTCTTTTTGGTGGTGCCTGGCAACAGGACAAGAGGCAACAGGCTCAAGCTGGAACTCAGGAGGTTCTATCTGAATAGGAGAAAAAAACTTTTTTTCCTGTGAGGGTGCTGGAGCACTGGAGCAGGCTGCCAAGAGATGTTGTGGAGTCTTCTCTGGAGAGATTTCAAACCTACATGGACATTGCAACCCTGGGCAAGCTGCTGTGGGTGACCCTGCTTTAGCATAGGTGTGGACTAGATAATCCCCAGAGGTCCCTTTCAACCCCCACCATGCTGAGATTGTGTGATTTGTTTCTTTGCTGCCTGCCATGATGAGCAGTGCTGCTTATTCACAAAGGAAGAATTTGGAGGCTGTGTCAGACCATTCTGTCCTAGATCACTTGCTCTAATGATATTTCCTCTCATCCTCACTCTGCTCTTTTCCCATTACCTTAATGATACAGAAGCCTAGGATGTAAATTCAAAAGCATCAGTGCTGGCATAAGGATGGGAAGTAACCATGGATTGTTGCTGATCAAATTCACCAGAACTTCTAGGGAATATCTACCCCAGAGGGTATCCTGCAAACAGACTTACCTCTGAATTTCATAAGAAGAGTATTTATGAGTTCTGAATACCATCCAGAACTGTCACAATTAGGACAAATAGGGATTGTGGTAGTCTGGAAATTTTCATTGCCTTGTAACACAGGGAGATGGAGAAGAAAACAAAATCTCCAGGCAGCTTAAATACATATTGTTTCTCACTAACTGCTGTGTATTGCTTATGATGGTCATTGCAGATGACCTTTCATTGGCATATTTTCTAGCGTCGAGAGTATTAGGCCCTAAACCTGATGGGCATGGTGTCATCTAAAATCATAGAATCATGTAATTGTTCCACTGGAAAAGACCCAAATTTGAGATCATGAAGTCCAATGTTAGCCCAACGCTGCCAAATCACCACTAAATCATGTCCCTCAACTCCATATCTAAAGGTCTTCTAAATCCTTCTGGAGTGGAGACTCCACCACTTCCATGGGCAGCCTGTTCCAGAGCTTGACAACCCTTTTGGGGAGGAAATTGTTTCTCATGTCCAACCTAAACCTCCCCTGGCACAACTTCAGGCTATTTTCTCTTGTCCTATTGCTTGTTCCATGGGAGAAGAGACTGACCCCCACCTCACTCCACCATCTTTTAAGGTAGTTGTAGAGAGTGAGAAGGTCTCCCCTGAGCCTCCTTTTCTCCAGGCTAGACAACCCCAGTTCCCTCATCTGCTTCTCACAGGACTTGCTCTCTAGACCAGTCACCAGCTTCACTGTTCTTCCTCTGGATCCGCTTCAGCACCTCGACGTGATGTCTTTCTTGTATCCTGTATCAGTGTGGGAGCACTGGTAGAACAGCCCTGCAACACTGAGCTTGAAGGTCAGAGCCCTGGAAGCTGTTGTGCCATTGTGGCTAGTGCAGGCACCAGACCTTCCACTGCTGCCACCACAAGGAGTCTTCCCATGTTGGTAAGCGCAAGTACCAATGCAGTCTTCAGGGGCAGGTCATGCTGGGCAAAGCAAGAAGAAGCCAGGGTGGTGGCACGCCCTTCCTCAGCTGTTCTGAGAAGAATCGGGTTGTGCTCAGATCTCTGGTGGTGTGTTCTCCTAGAGCCTTTTCATGACAGGGGAAATCCCAGGGAAGATGATTATCTTATCAACAAGAGGCTATGCCTCCAAACCACTGCCTTCTCAAGCTGCTTAAGGTGACGGTGGCTGCCAGTTCACTTCTGGGTGAGCATCTCTCTACCAAATTCTGTTTACAGAGAGTCAATCCTCAAGTTTTTACTTTGTGAACTACAGTTTTACACTTGGTAACTTTTTATGATGCCTGTAGAATATGTGTCAGTTGTTTCAATGACGGCTGTGGCAAGAAGGTGGGAGATAATAAAAGTTTGTACCAAAGCAAGCTTATGTTGACTGCAGTTCAGATATGCATCATCACTTTTGGGCAAAAACTTCATCCCTTGGACTGTATGAGCCTGCTTGAGCTCAGACGATCATATGAGACTGGCTCTAAGGCTATGGTCATGAAGTGCTGAGAAATTGGGGGGCAAGGAAGATAGATGGCTGGCTGGCTGGCTGGCTGGCTGGCTGCAGTTTCCTGAGGGATCACCTGAATTCAGGTTCTTGCAGGCAGTCCCAAAGGATTTGAGGAGGGAGTGATCCACAGCAGGGCTGCAGCAGTCCATGACCAGGAGTGTGGTGCCAAGAGAGCACAGGAAGGTGGCTGACCTCTCTGAGGAGCTTATGAAACAAGCTTTTGGAATTGAATTGAATATATTGAATAAAGGGGCAAACAGATAAAGTAGTCTTGGATTGCTTTGAAGTAGTCCCATAAATGGCAGGTGGATCCTGGTTTATCAACGGATCAACACCTCTAAAGCAGGAAATGGGAGAAGAATGAGGAATGGAGAAAAACTGAATCTTCTCAAAGTGCTACAGCAACACCAATACTGGTCACAACTGGTTGTGATGGGGAAAGTCCTATTACCTCCTGTTGTGGAAGGCCAAAATGGGCCTAATATGTGTCCTGGCTTGTCCAGGCATGATCCCCTGCTTCCCCGCCCTGCTCCGGCTGGAGTGGGGAGCAACACTAGAAAAGGACAAAAGGCCTGAAGCTACGGAGTCTGCTCATGTAGTAAACAATTGTCTCGGTTGTGGGATTTCACGAGGCAGGAAATTATAAAATATGCAGTTACTTTATTTCCAGAAAGCCCCACCCACAACTTTATATAAAATTAGTTAGTTTCAGGTTCGGGAATTCGTTTGGGAAAATCTTCACAAGAATTATTACAGGGAATTTAGTAATTCAGGAAAATCAGAAAGNTCCAGGTCTAAGTCAAGGTCCGAGTCTGAGTCTGATGCTGGCTGGACCGATGCTGGCAGTCCGTGGCTGGCAGTCCATAGCTAGCAACCCGTGGTTAGCAGTCTCCAGTGCTTCTGTGCTTCTTTCTGCCCAAGTGCTCCTAGTGCTCCTTTCTGCCCACTAGATAATGTGTCCCATTGCCATATATATATGCTGGGTCGATTTGCTGTCCCCCGTTCCAGCCTACGGGGGTGGGGCAGGGTACTTGACGCCCACTCCCTTCACATTCCAAACCTCCCGGAACCAGAGGTGGGGGGAAGCAGAACAGTTTCACACCCCATTCAAACCTTCGGTGGGGCGGGGACTTGGGTGTGCCCCACCACAACAATCTCTGTGGCCAAATGGAGCCATCAGGACTCAGGCAATTGATAAATATGAGCAAAGTTGTAAACAATGTGCTCTGCCTTGACACAGTTCACTATTTTGCCTTGTTCTGCCTTGCCATGCTGCTTCAGACCAGCTTTTTTGTGTAATAACAAACTTTGATGCTTCAACTTATCTACCTGGAAATTTTGCCATGCCTCAGTTTACCAGAGAAAAGCATTAAGTACCTTAATGCAGTAGGCAAGAATCATTGCTGAAAGCTGCCTGAAACCCATGCCCAGCTTAGCGTGAACTGAAAGCGATCAGCTGCTCTCAGCTGGAGAGCTCACTTATAGAGACTTCACTGCAGCCTATGTGGTGAGAGAGAGCAGGTTACTGCTACCAGCAAGACACCGTGAGGAGTCCAGAGCTCTGGAAAGGACACTGTCCACCCAAGAAGGGACCAAGACCAGGTTAGAGACTGTAAAAACCCAAGCACCCTGACAGAATCTTGAGGAAACTCCAAAGGCCTCCAATGGGTACCATACCATCAACAGCAATCCCTTGAAGTGTTTGGGTACTGTTTGGAACTATAATGCAGTCCGGGAAATCTGGAGATACTAGTTTGTGAGTAAATATTCTAAAAAGCTTCTTCGTAATTAAAGCTCTGCTTTGTTTTCTGTAACTGTAACGGATTGTGCCTTCTGCTTTAGCAGAAAGGAGCCTCTTGCGCCCCCTAGAAGGCAAGCGGCACATTGCACCGCAAGAATCTCAAAAGCTCAAATTAGTGTTCCGGTTTTGCTGGTTTTGCTTAACTGTTTAAATTGCCTGTTCACTATGTAAATACCCACAACCATGCGTTCATACCTTAGAAATATGTTTTCTGGTGAGATTTAACATTAAGAAACAATTTTCATAGTATTTTCATCTGGTTATTAATAATCATAATTCATATTATTACCACACCTCCATACCCAGCTGTGGAGTACTTTTACACTGAGGGTGGTGAGACAGTAGCCAAGAGTGTAAATACCCCATCCCTGGAACCATTGCAGGTCAGGCTGGACAGGGCTCTGAGCAACCCACTTTAGTTGAAGATGTCCCCGCTGACTTCAGCATGGTTGTACAAGATGACCTTTAAAGGTCCCTTCCAACCCAAACTATCCTATGAATATCTAATTAGTTGGTTCTGAAGGGAACTCAGTTGCCTGAAGGATGTAGATGTTTTTTTTCAGATGATGTTTCTTAAGGCTGGTATCAATTACATCTCTCTCATTTTTCCTCAGATTGATGGGCAAAAGAGAGCCACAGAAAAGGAAGAGAAGAGAAAAAGCAGGAAATCAGAATACTTAATATGCTGAGGAAATCCATCTTAAAAAAGCAAGTAAAACAAGGTGAGGAGCCATCTCCTTTAGTTGCCTTCCATAACCTAACAAACAGCATACGCTTGGCAAAAATATTTGCAGTGCAAAGAGGTTCCATGAAATCATAAGGTGTTCAATTTTGGGCCCCTCAGTGCAAGAAAGACATTTGGTCCGAGAAGGGGTCCAAAGAAGAGCAATGAAGCTGGTGAAGGGTCTAGAGAACAAGCCCTGTGCAGAGGGGCTGAGAGAACTGGGGTTGTTTAGCCTGGAGAAAAGGAGGCTTAGGGGAGAGCTCCTCACTCTCTACAACTTCCTGAAAGGACGTTGGATTGAGGTGGAAGTTGATCTCTTCTCCTAGGGAACAAGACAAGAGGAAACAGCCCGAAGTTGTGCCAGGAGAGGTTTAGGTAGAACATGAGGCACAATTTGTTCCCCAAGAGGCTTGTCAAGCCCTGGAACAGGCTGCCCAGGGAAGTGGTGACTCACAAGCCCTGGAAGGATTTAAAAAACATGTAGATGTGGTGCTGAGGGGAATGGCTTAGTGGTGAGTTGGCAGTGTTGGGTTAATGGTTCGACTCTATGATCTTCATAGTCTTTCCCAACCAAAACAACTCTGTGATTCTAAAGCATGCTGGGATCAAAAAATCCTCGCTGTCTTTGTATGATCACTTTGTCCAATATCAAATCTGGGTTCCTTGAACCACCAGTGGGCTCTTCTCTTCCTTCTACAGTCAGCACATAGCATCTAAAAGGAGAGTAGGAAGTGATATTGGAAAGTGGGTGGAAACTGTCCTGTACAGATATGAGTTGCAGTGTGCTTCCTGGGGAGCACACTTAGGTCTAGGGCTAGGACTAATTCTTAGGTGTGGCCTTTATAATGTATTTAAAGCAATATATGAGCTTTAAAGTGTGTAGAACTAGAAGTCTGCATTAAAACAGAATCTAGGAGTTCTATTTGTTGCTAAATTCATGCTGTTTCTCTAAACGGTTGCTGCATAGGTACAAAGACAAGCATAATTTTCCTATCTAAGCATTTTCTAGTTATATTTTTTTTTCCAGTAGAGATCTACTTCAGCACAGTCCAGTTCCGCCTGGCGGACAGTGTGCTCGGCACCACTGCAGCTCCGATCAAAGAGAGCGAAGCTGGGCTTAGCCCCTTTGCCCGTCGGAGCCTCACACCCCGCGCAGAGTACCCCTAGTAATTACCTACGTGTGACCCTGGCCCCGCTCCGCAGGAACACGATCCACGCGAGATAGTTACTCACTACCCCGAGGGCGGCCGGTCCCCGACGCGTCTGCGCGGATGGAGGAGACAGCGGAGCTCGTTGGTGCCGGAGCACCCCGGAAGTTTGCCGCTAGGTGGCGCCACCAGGCCGTACCGCAGCCAGTTGCGGGCAGGGCGGGAGAGGGGGCGGAGCTGCGGCGGTGCCGGAACCCCTCCGCTGTAAGGACAGGCGGAGAGTTGGGGTAGGCCAGCCTGGGGAAGAGAAGGCTCCAGGGATGCTTTACTGGAGCCTCCTTAAAGTGAGCCTTTAAGAGAGATGAGGACAGATTTTTTAGCAGGGCTTCTCGTGACAGGACAAGGGGTAATGGTTTTAAACTAAAAGAGGGGAGATTTAGACTAGATGGAAGGAAGACATTTTTTACACTGAGGGTGGTGAAATCACCACTGGCCCAGGTTGCCCAAAGAGGTAGTAGAAGCCCCATCCCTAGAAACATTCCAGGTCTGTTTTTTTGGGGTCTCTGAACAACCTGCTCCCTTTGAAGATGCCCCTGCTGACTGCACAGGGGGGTTGGACTAGATGACCTTTAAACCATCCTATGATTCTAAACCTTTGTCTTTCCTCAGGCACTGGGGGTAACAAGTCGAAGTGGGTGGAGGAAACTGTTGCTGTTACTGTAGCTCGGGTACCAGTGGTGGTGTAGGAAGTGCTCTAGCCCTTGGCTACTACCTTACAAATTAAGATAATTGATATTACTTACTCCTCCAGAACAGGTAAAGCATTGCTGTAAATCACAGAATGTTAGGGACTGGAAAGGACCCTCAAAAGATCATCTAGTCAAACACTTCTGCGAGAGCAGAATCATCTAGAGTAGGTGACACAGGAACACATCCAGGGTCGTTCAAACATCTGCAGAGAGGGAGAATCCAGAATCTCTCTGGGCAGCTTGTTCCAGTGGTCTGTCACCCTCACAGTGAAAAAGTGAAAAATCCTGAAATATGACATGCCACTGGCTTTTGGAGTTGCCTTTGCATTTGAACTATTTTGGTGAGAATGCAGGCCCTATGTAGACACATTTACCTGAGTTACGACTGTAAATTAATTCAACTAGACTGGGCACAGCCTCCCAGGAAGCCCTCCACCCTTCCACCTTCTGTCTCGTAGGGATGGCTGCCCATCAACTTTCTTTGGTCCCTTTCTGTTCATTTCGATAGAAACATTTATTACTACTCTTAATTTTTAATGAAAATAGTGGATAATGGCTTGACTTCATTCTGGCCCATGACACATAAACCATAAATGCTGAGCAATATGTAAAGAGTATTGGGCAAGAGAAAGGGACAAGACTCTCTTCAGCGGTGCCCAGCAACAGGACATGGAGTGACAGGCAGAAACTGGAACCCAGGAGGTTCCAGCTGAACAGGAGAAAAAACCCTTTTCTCTTCAGAAGAGGAGTGCCATACCTTCTTCAAACTTGCCTGTTTGCCACATTGAGCTGTTGTGTCCCACTCCTACACTGTGACGGCAACCGGAACACAGCACTAGAGTTTTCTGCCCCCAGCACTAGTCAGCATCTCCTCACTTGAAGTGAGTCAGCCACTCTTCACAAGAGCTTCCCTGCAGACGGGCCAGCCTGCAACACCAAGTGGCCTCCCAACAGTAGCTGACAGCACTAATCTGCATTAGGTGGGATTAAACAGGCACAGTAATTAACTTGTATAAGCACTTTAGCAACTTTTGGCCTTTGAATTGCAGCCTGTCCTGTGGATTGTGGCCTGAAGCCTCTGTGGGGTGGGGATGACACAGTGGGAAGTGGGGGAGAAGAAAGTGAAGCTGAAATCTCAGCCTCAAACAGTGAAAATGAGAGCCACAATGCACAGGAGTCGAGATGTGCTGAGGACTTCACAGATGTGTGAAAAGCAGTATGGGCACTGGTGTCCACAGCTCTCACTTAATCCTAAGCTCCATTCCCATCCTGATGTTAGGTGTCTTTCCTAGGTGAGAGGTGAAACAGCAGCTAGGAATTTACTCCTTCAGTTCTAGTGTATTGATTCATCACAAATCACACCTTTAACTAATTCTCACTGCTATTCTTAGGAGATTTAGTCAAAACCTGTATCCTTACACTGAACTGCATGTAGGTATGTCAATAATTACTCCCAGCCACTGTCTCCAGATTCTGAATTCCACTTGGTGATCAAGCATCTGCAGCCTGTAAGGCATCCATCCTGACAAGCACTACAGAAATAAGACCAAAGCAATGTGTTTTTTCACTGGCATATGGCAACTCTTCAGCTTAGCAATGCAACTGATTCAGGTCTGCTGTAGATCAGAGGAAGAGCAGGGAAAGCTGAGGTGCACTTTCTCGTAGCATTTTCTCTCTCTGAAAACATATGATGCCAAAGGCGTGGTCTTAAAAATAAGCAAGGACACTGGAAAAGATTTCACTCCCATGGGTTATCCTGAGCCTTATGTGTGAAGCTTGCTTCAGTTTTATGTGAAGCAAATTAAGGAGCCACCAGCGGGTTGTATGAAATGTCTAGGACTCCAGGAAAGGGCTGATTCAGGCTGCCTCCTAGACCATGTGCGTTTCTTTCATTTGTTTGTCTTTCAGGTTCAGAGTTCTCCAGGAAGGTGTTCTGAAGAACTTTTTGCCTTTTAGTGTTATTTGGTGACTGGATGCTTTAGAGCAAAGCACTTGAAGTTTATTCATCACCCAGATAGTCACATACCACTCTAGATGTCTTAGGAAGCATTGAGAATGTACATACTGCTGAAACAAAAACCTTAGGTATGATGGACCTCATCACTACACCACAAGCCCTGTAGGAATGAAGCACCTCACAGAGGCCTCCTTCAATCTTAGAAATGTTACTTGTGGTGATGGATAATCAACTCAAGGGGATTTCACTTGCAGGTACTGGTAGTACAACAACTTCCCTCGTGGGGTTAAAACCAAATTCAAATGGCAAATTGATCTTCTGTTGGCTTCTTGGTCCTTTTAACCTGGCATCACACCAGGCCCTCATCCTCTGCTGTTCAGTTTACCTCTGGCTGCAGCACTGTGATTGCTCCCCAGACATCTGCTGCTGCAGACTGCCAGAAGTGCTGCTAGATATGCAAGCCTGGTGGCACTCACTGGTGGGTATGGCTGTGTACTTGACACCCCCACTTCTCATAACTAAACCTGGTTTGAAAATAGAAGGTAATAAGGTATTTTATTGGCCTGATCTCAGTGAATTCTGAAAGTGTCCTCATTTCTCAAAATCCAGCAATAAAAACCCAGCCCTCATTGTGAGGTGTGTAGCCCTATCAAGAGTATCTCAAGTAGCTCTTCTCTCTCTGAAGAAAACCACTCATGGGTGTGAAAAGCTCTGGTTCTTATCGCATTCTGCATATGCTGTCAGCAGAGGTGAATCTAGTAGATGATTTTGTCACCAGCTTGGGTGTTCTGTAAGTGATATTGTCACCAGCTTGAGACTTCTTTTTTAAGCACTGAGGTGTACCTTCATAGATGAGATGACTCCTAGATTCCTGCTTTAGACATTGTCAAGGGTTAGAGCTAGGACGGCCACTAATTTTTGTTTTACAGGCTGGTATAAAGTCCATAATTTATCTTTTCTGTAAGAGATGGAAAATTAAGCAGACACATTTTAGTGAAATTATGAGTAAAAAAACAATGTATGTATGAAAATTATCCACACTGAAAAAAACAAACCTGAAAGTATGAATGCAACAACATAAAATGACCTTGAAGTTCAACTCATCATTTTCCAAACTGGAATCCTAAACTTCTTGTCTTGCTCCTACAAAAATCTCTTCACCTGATTTTCAATGATGGTAGCCTAACACTGTCTACTTTCAGGAAAAAGTTTTGGATACATCCAGGAAAGTCCCCAGTTTTATCCTTTTATGTCCGGAGTCTTTCACAGCAGCAGTTGGATATTAATGTTGAGATGCTTCATATTTACTTGGCATTGCTCTCAATTTGGTTAACATTGCAAGTGATGGATCCTTCTCAGAGCTGGAAGGATATTCTTCTAATATTGCTTGATTAGTTGGGGTTCAGGGGTGCAGAAGAGAAGGCTTTGAGGGGACCTTAGTTGTGGCCTTTCAGTAGTTAAAGGGGACCTATAAGGAAGACGGAGACAGACTTTTTAGCAGGGCCTGTTGCAACAGGACAAGGGGTAACAAAACTCTCCTGAATTTCTGTTCTGATTGGATTTAAGTTTTTCCTGATTCATCATCAATCTCAGACAAATCTTCAGAGCTATAGAAATAGGCACAAAGAACTAGAGAGTTGTCTGGGCTGGAGTGTTTGCTTTTGAGGTGGGCAAATCTTGACCCTGACCTCAAGGCTGAAGCCCACACATTGTTGAACATGGTGACCCAATGCCATGATTTCAGCTGCTTTCATCTCATTCTCCTCAAATGAAAGCAAGTGAATGAGGACTGAACAAATTCAGTCAGCAAAGTTAATCCCAGCCTTAATTAAGTCCAGTGTAAGGTAATGACAGTCTTAGGCTGTGACAGCAAGTTGCTGGCATTCTCACTGCTCACCCATGGCTCACGTCACCCCCCAAGGGAAGAAGCTCCATTTTGTTCATTTTCTAAACTGAATCATTTCAGAAGTCTGGAGAAGAAGACAGACATACCCAGACCAAGCTGGAGGACCTGAGGGGGTTACCCAGGGCAGCAGATACAACAGAGAGAAGGCTCTGTCTGAGCACCACCTGAAGATGTTCCGCCTTAGATGTTGACTGGTGAAGCAACAAGGAAGCTGAGGAGCAATACCATGGATGTCAGTAAGACATGAGTGTCAGCCCTGGATCTGTATCCACCCGAACTTCAGAGGTATTTAGATATAGAACGAAGTCCTGACCTGGCAAGTGCTAACAGAAATACTCTGAGTTGTGTAGGGAAGGGGATTTACCAGGACTGCTTTAATTCAGTGGTGGAAAAGGAGGGCCTGGCTCTTTGGAGCTGGCCGTTACTGCCTTATTATCAACCATTAAAATATCTCTTGGGCTCCTGGTTTGATGCTTAGCCCTTCAGCCCAGGAAGATGTTGGAACTTGGTTGTTGGCACAATTGGTACATCTTTGTGGTTTGGAATGTAAATATTTCTAGTTCATGGTACACAATGCTGTATAGATGACCTAGTGATTGATTAAAACAAAACACATGAAATAGCTTCATAGGAAAAAAGACAAACCTACAAATGTGTAGAGTATTTTGGTTTGCCTGGGTTTCCCTTGTTGTCAGCCTCTTCATGTTTCTAAGACTGTCTGCTATGAACTTTAAGCCTCTGCTTGGATTACAGATGTATAGCTGGTGCAGATGTGCCGCCACTAAATACACAATGGGATGGCTGGAGTACACATCCCCACTGAAAACACAGGGTGTGAACAGGAAGGAGGGACATGAGTATGTGTAGGGCAGACTGTGAAGGGTACAGAGTCTGGTGATTGTTTTTGTTGGGGTGTTTATTTTTGCTCAGGGGATAAACTGATGATGGAGAAGAGCAGGCTCTGGGGAGACCTTATTATGGCCTTTCAGTACTTAAATGGACTTAGAAGATAAGTGGGGATGGACTTTCTAGCAGGGCCTGTTGTGACAGGACAAGGGGTGATGGTTCAAAATTAGAAGAGAAGAGATTCAGACCAGATAGAAGAAATGTGTTTTTTATGCTGAGGGTCATGAGACACTGTCTCAGGATGCCCAGAGGCATGTTAGATACTCCATCCCTGGAAACATTCCAGGTCAGGTCGGACAGGGCCCTGAGTAACCTGCTGTAGTTGAAGATGTCCCTCCTGAGTGCAAGGGGAATGGAGCTACGTGACCTTTAAAGGTCCCTTCCAACTCAAACCATTCTGTGATTCTATTGCATGATTCTCTAGAAAGAAGACAAACAACACCAGAAAGCAAAGTAGTTCCAGGCAGGTGATAGAGGAACTGGTATGAAGTCACCCCCTCCTGCAGGCCAGGATGTCAGCAATTAGCACACAGAAAAGTGTCTGAAATGAGGTGGCTGCACCTCAGTGGCTGTTATCCAGCGATGCAAGCAGGCCATTTACCTCACCCTCCCACATATCTACAGCCAGGCTGTGAATTCTTCCCTTCAGCAGGAGCCAACACCCATGGATGCCAAGAGGAGCCTGGCTCCAGTGAGGGGGATAGAATTTTGCTTTTTAGTTACCCAGTGTGGCATCTAAATGAACTGCTGCAGGGGGGAAAGGCTGATCTTAAGCTGATAATTCCTTGTTTAGATGTGACTTAAAATAACTGGCTTTGGGGAGCAGCAGTGCCTCCACTGACCCCAGTGAGAACTGTCCTGCCACCAATGCCGGCTTCAAGTCCTAAGATTACCACCAAGAATGACATCAGAGGCCCACTATCTGTTACCCATTCGAGGATTGGAAGAAAACCAACAGCAAGAGCTGCCCTGAGCCATCAAGAGCTAGGGAAGTGGAGTGTTTGAACTTTCATCCCTGTCTCATTGCAGCACAAGTGGTGTGCCACAGAATCGCAGAATGTCAGGGGCTGGAACGGACCTCAAAAGATCATCCAGTCCAACCCCCCCTTGCCAGAGCAGGATCACCTACACCAGATCACATAGGAACCTGTCCAGATGGGTTCTGAACATCTATAGAGAGGAAGACTCCACAACCCACCTGGGCAGCCTGTTCCAGTGTTCTGTCACCCTCACAGTGAAAAAATTCCTCCTCATGTTTAAACAAAACTTCCTATGCCACCAGTTAGTCAAGCAGCACAGTTGCTGAGATGTGATCATTAAACCTGGCATGAAGAGGAGTTAATACTGATGATGAGATGGGATACAGAAGCATGTACTTAGCATTGTTTTTCCCATCTCCAGTTTTCTGTGGATAACCACTTGTTTGGCATTTCAGGACACCCATGGTGTAACATGGAAATTTTAGCTCCTGGTGGAAAAAAATCAAAGCACGTAGTGGGAGGTGTCACTAAAAGTGAGTGATGAATCCTGGCAGTGTCAGCACTTTGGATGGCATGAACACATCTCTGTGCACTCAAGAGCGAGTAATCCGTATCCTTGTTACTCATCATCATGAGTCTAACCATAACTACGTTTGTAGTTACATGGCAGCAGAAGTATGTACACTGTTTTTCAAGTATGAAAAGGCCTTTTCCTCATGGCCAGAGCCTCCTGTGCTCACTTGACAGCTTCTAAACTTTAATCCTAGTGTAGTGCAACTGCTGTAAGATCAAGGCCTGTGTTCCATGTACCACAACAAGAGATGAAGATGATGGAGAGCAGGAGGCATTTTTATTGGAGTGTTTATTTTCACTCAGGGAATTAAAGCTGATAAGAAAAGGCTCTGAGGAGACATTATTGCTGCCTTTGAGTCCTTAAAGGGGCATGTTAGAAAGATGGGGACAGACTTTTTTGCAGGGCCTTTTGTGGCAGGACAAGGAGTTAAAAGAGGAGAGATTCAGACTAGATAGAAGGAAGAAAGTTTTTAAATTGAGGGTGGTGAGACACTGGCCCAGGTTGCTCAGAGAAGTGGTAAATGCCCTATCCCTGGAACCATTGCAGGTCAGGTTGGACAGGGGTCTAAGCAACCTGATCTAGCTGAAGCTGAGTAGCAGCATGTGAATTATGCTCCAGATAAGGTTGTACATAAGCACCACAGTTCTTGCAGGAAGGGAAAAAGCAGAAGTTTCAGGGGACCTAAAAGCTTACCTCACCAGGAGGATTATGTGGGTGTTGGCCTCCTGAAAAATCACACCTTGAAATGCAAGTGACAGTTGTCCTGCCTGCATGCACAGCTGGGCACAGCTGAGCTGCTCTGCAGCTGGCACTTCAAGCATGGTTTCATGGAGATTTAGGTTAGCCAATTCCCATGATATCATAGCATATATATATCTCTTAAATCAGGGCCTGGGATCTGTAGGCAGAAAGCCATGTTGGAAGTCTACATTTTTGTTCCAAATCTTTACTTGCACCACAGGAAATCTAAAGTAAGTTAATATTAAAGGAATGTTAATACTAATCAGCAAATTTGTGATTGCATCCTTTGCATTCTGGATTTGGAGCCTCTCAGGATGTCAGGCCTTGTTTACACAAGCAGTGATGTGTTATTTGCTGGGGATTATTTAGGTGAAGACTCATTATTGCTTTTGTACTTGATTCTGGTAAATGGAACCTGGGGAAACCATAGGATGACTGTGAGGGCTAGAAGCACTTGGGGAATTTCTCAACAGGCTGGGAAATCATTTGGTGCCTTAGAATTAAGAGTGTGCCTATTTACAAGGCCTCCAAGCAAAAGCTTTTAATACATATTGTATTATAGCATTACATGAGCGTGATGGGGTGTAGTCTGTTCCACATTCTGTGATTTCTTTGTGTATGTGCAGAATAGTACCAATCAACTGCTGCAAACAAACTGGGAGCAGGATTTTTATCTGGCTTGAAAAGTAACTGCTCTTTTCATGACATAATGGCTGTGGTGTTGATCATTACCATTGAAGGAGGAGGAGACAGAGTCATAAAAAGTTATAAAGAACTTCATGATTTGATGTCAGAAACAGTTACAGAGATTAAAAAAAAAAAAGAAAAAAGAAAAAAAAGAAGGTTCAGTTAAGCATCTTTTTTTCCAGTTTTGTTCTTCGAGATAGAGCAAAATTAATATTGATATAAAATCTGGTATCCCTAGCACAGGAAAAATAAGGAGCTTTCTAAGTTCCTTAATAAATGTTAGTTCTCAGTGGCTTGTAAATGTTAGTTCTCAGTGGCTTGTACCACTTTGCCTCAGTGGGAACAAAGCAAGTGACACCTAATGACAGTTACTCTACCTGACCCTATCCTAGAGGTGTCCACATTTCACACACTGACCAAAGATATTTCAGCAACTTGATTCATTATTCACTGCTATGTTTATACATCGCTAGTGGTGTTCACCAGGGCTTGGTACAGGAGCCCTCTTTAATATCTCTATCAATGACCTGGATGAGGGGATCAAAGGCACTGTCAGTTGGTTTGCAGATGACTACTGTTGTTGATCTGCTTCAGGATGGGGACGGTATACAGAAGGATCTGGACAGGTTGGATCAATAGGCCAATGTCAGTGAGATGAGGTTCAACAAGGCCATGGTGCTGGGTCTTGCACCTGGTTTACAACAACCTCATGAATGCTACAGGCTTAGGGCAGAGTGGCTGGAAACTGCCTGGTGGAAAAGCACCTAGGGGTGCTGGTTGGCAGCCAGATGAACATAAGCCAGCATGTGCCCAGGTGGCCAAGAAGGCCAAAGGCATCTTGGCTTGGATCAGCAACAGTGTAGCCCGCAGAACTGGAGAAGTGACCATGCCAGTATAGTCAGCACTGGTGAGGTCACATTTCAAATACTGGACTCTGTTTTGAACCCCACATTACTAGAAGGACACTGAGGTGCTGGAGCATGTCCTGAGAAGGACAGTGAAGCTGGTGAATCTTCCAAGGAATGGCTGAGGGAACTGGGCTTGTTCAGTCCAGAGAAAAGGAAGCTCACTCTCACTCTGCAACTACCTGGAAGGAGACTGGAGTGAGGTAGGGGTTGGTCTCTTCTCTCACGCTGCAAGTGACAGGATGAGAAGAAACAGCCTCGAGTTGTACCCAGGGAGGTGTAGGCTGGACACTAGGAACAAATCCTTCCCCAAAATCCTGGAACAGGCTCCCCAGGGAAGTAGTGGAATCACCATCCCTGGAATTTAAAAGATGTAGAGATGTGGTGCTGAAGGACATGGTTTGGTGTTTACCTGGCAGTGCTGGGTTAATGAATTGACTTGATGATCTTCAAGGTCTTTTCCAGCCTAACCAATTCTATGATTTACATTACTGTTAATTCCAGTCTCACCAGAGCAGTCCAGTCATCTATTACAAACTCAAAACCTTGAGCAAACAGCGCTCTAAGGACACTGTCCACTAGCCCACTGCCACAGTGTGCAGACATTCCTAACAAGAAACTCACACGCCATGAAACTAACGTAAGAGGTTGACTGGAACTTGAAAGATAAAATAATTTGTTTTTTATCATGCCCAGGATTTTACAACTATGCATATTGTCTGAGAATTAATAACATGATTTTGGCCTCCAGAAAGCAGAGATCATTTCTCCTTGTTTACATAAGAAGCAATCATTACAACCCCTCCCATGGTACACAGCAATACCTTGCTACAAAGCAAGGTTGTCTGTGTTTACATCCTACTCTGGCAGAAAAGGGAGCTGAGTCAGTACCTGCAACTGAGCTCTCAGGACAGTCTCCCAGCAGCAAAACAGGTTATGTGAGAACATGACCTTGGTGAGCTGTGCTAATCACTGATTTAAAATTGCAGGCTTTGGGCTCAGCTAGAAAAACAAATTACACAAAATGCTTCTAAAACCAGCCCAAGTAACACTCGATGCAGTGAGGGTACCATTTAAACATTTCACAGAAACTAGCTCAAGTATGTTCAGTTTATAAGGCTGGCATAAATATGAAAGCTTCATCTATTAAACCCACCTATTTTTTGGTTTATAGGAGGTCTCTGAATATCTGCACTATGGTGATGTTGGTTGTAATGATCCTTGTCCACACCACGTGAGAATATGTACTGAGTACAAGTATGTACAATATGTACAAGTACTGAGACTTCACTGGCCAACAAAGGCCAACCCCAAGTGTATTTTCTGAGTGCATGGTAGCTGGAGAGGGCAATTTGTGTTCCTTGTCTCCTGGACAAAGGCAATGGATATTTGAGCTGGGGTTAGAACTTCTTGGCATGGGTTGTCTCCAGAACAGAGTATTCAGGAGGAAATACTGTTGTATTATAGTTGGATCACCCTTCCAGGACTTAAGAACAGTGTTCTCCCGCTCTTAGGAGTTTTGATCTCCTAAGGAAAAGATTTAGGTGAACAATCCCTTAAAAATATTCACTGCATGTACAAATATTTGTTGTTCTTTATTTTTAGACACATCTGCACATTTCCTACTTTAAACTGTTAGAAATGTCCTTGTCTTTAAAATACCAGAGGAGTGATGAGGTACAAAGTACAGTGTTTTGAGGGGAAATAGTCCATTAGCTGTTTTCCAGCAAGGCAGGTCTTGGTATAGAGATGTCTTCTGTGTATGTTAAGCAAGTGTAGTTGTAGTCTTCCTTGCACATGAACTGTCTTCCTTAATCTTAATCCTGCTAATCCTCAACCCTTTCCTGTATCAGGTGAGGATGAATGCACCATGTGCTTCCAGAGATCACTGGCCTATTTTCCCTAAGCCCAGGCCAGCCTAGATCTGACCTGAGAGTTGAATCACTTTAATCAACAAAGAGATGGCCATGAACAGAGTGTAGAGTCCTACACCTTGAGAGGAATAACTCTCTGCACCCGTACAGATTAGGGGTTGTCCTGCTGAAAAGCTGGTCCACAAAGAAGGACCTGGAAGTGCTGGTGGACAAGTTCCCTATGAGCCAGTAACGGGATCCTGTGGCCAAGAAGGCAAATGGTGTCCTGGGGTGCATTAAGAAGAGTGTAGCCAGCAGGTGTTGGGAGGTTCCCCTGCCCCTCAACTCTGCCCTAATGAGGCCACATCTGGACTACTGTGTCCAGTTGTGGGCTCCCCAGTTCAAGAGACAGGCAACTAGCAGAAAGAGTCAGGTGGAGTCATGAAAAAGATGAGGAGACTGGAACATTTCTGTACAAAGAAAGGCTGAGATACCTGGGGCTATTTTGCCTGGAGAAGAGAAAACTGAGAGGGTATCTTCTCAATGCTTGTTAATATCTAAAGGGCAGAGGGCAAGAGGACGAGGCCAAATTTTTTTTTCTGTGGTGCCCAGGAACAGAACAAGAGATAATGAACACAAAATGGAACCTATAAGGTTCCACCTGAACATGAGGAAAAATTTCTTTCCTGTGATGGTGATAGAGCCCTAGACCAGGCTGCCCAGAAAGGTTGTGGTGTCTCCTTCTCTGGAGATTCCAAAGATGCCTTGCTGCAATCCTGGACACCCTACTCTGGGTGACCCTGTTTAAGCAGGGGAGTTGGACTAGATGATCTCCAGAGGTCCTTTCCAATGCCTGCCATGCTGAGATTCTGTAATCACACCGTCTTCAGTTATTTATTCCTTTGTAGAATCACTTCTGAACAATGCCAGGATGTAAGAGGATTATAAAATCATACTTGTGTTATGGCATCTTCAGCTATGAATTCTAGAACGAGATCTTTCTCTTCAGTTCTCCCGCCTTTATTCTCTGTATATTTTCCTTTTATTATCTGTATATGTTCTGATTTTACTTGTTACTGTGAGTCTTCACTTCTATATGGTTTCTAACATGCTTTTATAATCCAGAATAGAATGTGTTTATCACTCCACCCTTCTGTGATAGCACCTTGGTGGCTATGAATCACAAACCACGTGATTTCTCCACACCAGACCTGGGACTTTCTGAAATAGCTTTTTTTTTGAAGATGTATTCTACAGTTTTCCCTCTCATGGAATCACAGAATCATTTCGGTTGGAAAAGACCTTTAAGATCATCAAGTCCAAACATTATCTAACTCCACCAAGTCTAGTGCTGAACCATGTCTCTCAGCACCACCTCTCTGCATCTTTAAACCCAACTGCCTGTTTGTATACAGAATTCACCCTTATTTTTTGAGGAATGACTTGTCCACAGTTAGAAGTTCGGTTTCTGCTGAACTTGTATCCATTGTTTAAATGACTTCATGGCACTCTTCATGTTTTTGGCAAGACTCTGAATCCTTTCACTCCTACCTTTATAATTCTGTATTAATTTCCAGTATAAACAAGTTCACTATAAGTTAATTCAGTACTGTTACACTTAGCCACAATTTTATGATAGAAATTTAACCTGCTTTGAAGCATCATTATTATTTATCTTCACCTAATATAGCAGAGAATGAAAATGCTTCATTCGCTCTCTTTCTGCTTCTCAGATCAGAACTTTTCCTGATGGCTAGAATTCTCAGACTGCTGGGTGAAAAGCTGGACATGAGCCAGTAGTGTGCACTCACAGCCCAGAATTCAACCATCTGGTGTGCTGCATCAATGGCAGCATGGCCAGCAATCAAGGGAGGCGATTTTGCCTCCCTGCTCCACTCTGGTGAAACACCACTGCAGAGCTGTGTCCGGCTCTAGAGTCCCCAGCACAGGGCTGACATGGATCTGCGGGAGCAGGTCCAGAGGAGGCCACAGAAACAATCTGAGGACTGGAACCCCGGTGCTGTGAGGACAGGCTGAGAGAGTTGGGGTTGTTCTGCCTGGAGAAGAGAAGGCTCCAGGAGGAGCTTATTGCAGCCATTAAGAAAGATGAGGACAGACATTTTAACAGAACAGGACAAAGGTTGATGGGGAGGTTTAGACTACATAAAAGGAAGAACATTTTTACATTGAGGGTAGTGAGACACTGGTTGAGGTTGCTTAGAGGGGTGGTAGATGCCCCATCCCCAGAATCATTCCAGATCAGGGTGTATGGGGCTCTAAGCAACCTGCTTTAGTTGAAGATGTCCCTGCTGACTGCAGTGGGGTTGGACTAGATGATCTCTAAACGCTCTTCCAACCCAAACTATTCTATGATTCTATGACTTAAACATTATAAGTAATGTTACACAGAAAAGATGGGGTAATAGTGACTTATTTCATGGAATTATTACACAGCCTTAGACCCTCTCGAGACAAAAATAAAAAAGCACACTACAAATGTGAGGGAGAAGTTCCACCATGAATGTGATTTGCACAGGAGACAGGATAAATGTGAGATGTTTTCCCAGAACTGGGGTACATTTGGGGACCTCATTAAGTCATAGTGTTTCCCCAAATGCCAAGCATTTCATAGTTTACCTCAATTTTTTTCAGCTGCAAACACCTGACTTATATAAGCCTTAATTGGAACCCCCTGGCCACGTTTGTTTCCTGGCTGAAGTCTGAAGACAGTGAAATGGTTTTGTTTAATGGAAACCTTGCAGAGTAGTTAGCTAAACAAAATCCATTAAACAAAAGCAAAGTATCAGAAGTCTTTCCAGCCTTCACCTGCTACATCAGAAAAGTGTTTGTGGATTGTCTTAGCCACTCACTGTTGCTTTACAGGGTTCACAACTACTGCCTCTATCTGTAACAGTACTTCCTTACTGGATTTATGTATTCAGATTAGCAGAAGAAAGCAAGTCTGTCCTGGGAAGAAAATATTCATGAATACCAGGTGGACACAGGGTGACAAACATGGTGAGTCTCACTGTGGCAGTCTGAAAACCAAAAAGGCTTTCTGGCCAGTGCTACTTTAATGCAGAATCAATCTTAAATCAGCGCTGTGCCCTGGAAAGCCAAGGCTGGAAGGGTTGTCAGTGACCTGGGCCCAAGGCACCTATGTCTGTGAAATGACACCTGGGCACATGGCATGGTGCTAGGGAGCCCATCCTGGGGTAGCTGTGAGTGTCCATCTGATAATCAAATTGTGCTGTAAGATATTGGTTGCTTTTTGCTGTCGTTGGAGCCCACAGGGATCACCTTTTCCCTGCAGGCTGGAGCCACTATTCATTGTGTGATGCTTTTGATTCCTCTTGGCTGCCTTTGATGCTGGCAGCTCCACTGTAATGTTGCACTGGCCTAGAAAATGACAGGCAGCTTTTGAGCAAGGAAGCTCAAGAGCAGAAATGCTTTCTATTTTTAATCCTGCCTCTGATTTTCTGTGGGCAAAGCTTTCTCCTATGGCGTGGTGGTTCCAGGGTGCAGCAGTGTGGCAGAGTCCACTGCAGCCTCTTTTACACATCCTAACCTGTTTACATTCTTTCTCTTAGCATATGAGTTTGGTGGGGTTATTAATACCTGAATGGCATTCTGATTTATCACAGTATCTGTGCTATGAGAAAATACGAGTGAGGAATGTAAAGTACTCCTCAAGCATTAACAGAGCTGAACTGTGTCAAGTGATGATAAATTTTACACTATTGCCTTGATCACCTTATTATTAACATCATCAATCTCTCTCTCTGTGAACAGTGGCTCTGGGCATGACCATATTATCACACGTTCTACTAAATAATTAATCATTTGGGGCACACTGCCAGAGTTTGCTGCTTTCCAATTTAATCTCAGTAATTTACTCATTTGTTCCTTTATCTGGAAAGAAAAAGCTTCACAGACAAAAACAGCAGCACAGTGGGAGTTGAAAGGGACCTCTGGAGATCATCTAATTCAATCCCTTGTTAAGGTAGAGCCACCTAGAGCAGGTTACCCAGGATCACAATGTCTAGGTGGGTGTGGAATCTCTCCAGAGAAGGCTCTTGGGGCAGCCTGGTCCAGGGCTCAGGCAGCCACACAGGAAAGCAGTTTTCCCTCGTTTTCAGATGGAATGTCCTGGGTTCCAGTTTGTGTCTGTTGCCCCTTGTTCTGTTCTGACCCAATCCTCTTGCACCCTGCCTTTTAGATATTGATAAACATTGATAAGATTCCTTCTCAGTTTTTCTCCACCAGGCTAAACAGTCTTTCCTCATCATAGAGCTCCCCCAGTCACCTCAGCATCTTTGTAGCCTCTATTGGACCCTCTCCAGCAGTTCCCTGTATTGAACTGGGGAACCTAGATCTGGACACGAATGTACTAATAGTTACATGGAGATTATTTAGTGTTGAAATCACGGCTTTTAAAACAATGCCTCACAATGAACAGTTCTGCATCTGATCACTTTGGGAACTCAAGCTGTGTCTGCTGCTGGCACCCCCACCCCAGCTAGCTCTCCCCGCTCCTGCAGCATTAGTTTAGCCCTCTCTCCATTTCAGAGGGCATTTTAAAATGCCGCACCACCAGGATAGCTTTGGCAATAGAAGATTACAATGCTAGCTTAATTGTTTAAGTTAAATATCAAAGGGTATGAGTCCTTTTGTTGAACCAGTCATTTGTAGCTAACGGAAAATAAGTTCTAAGTGAATGGTTTAAAAATGCTATCTTCTGTTTAGCAAAAATTTGCTTAGAGTAAGACTGTATTAACTCGTAGTGTTCAATTATTTAATGAGTCATGGAGAAAGCTTGCTAATTATAGAGTCATTTATTTTTCACAAGTTCAAGGCTACAATGAGATATATTCCATCCAGACCATGAGCTCTCCCTTAGTCCTTCTTAATCATTGCTGTTATTTCACACAAGAAGTCCAGTTTGGGTTTACTTTAACCACATGCCGCTTCCTGAAGCACTTAATTTTGTGTCCCTCTAAGGCTTTTTAGCTAAAAGCTCTCACATCTTTTCTAGCTGTGATGCTGCTGTCTTTTTTCCCCCTCTAGCTTCTTCCTGGGTATCAGCAGGCAGCTCATCAAAGATTAATGCCAGCCTTCCATACATATTTACCCATTCACAGACTCTACTCTTCCAGTGCAGCTTGTGCTTTTGTTTGTATTAGTAAGTTAGAATTGATCAAATGTAACATTGGCTTTCTGTTCCCTTTCCTGATGAGTCAGCTGGCTGTACTTCATCAGCTCACTTGCTACCTTCCCTGCTACTTACTACTCTCTATTCATTTGCTGTTGCTGATAAAAACATATGGCAGTGGGGTTTTTACCCATGACTGGATGCCTGAAACTTTTTAGAAGGGAAACCGAGAGCAGTTAATGAGCTTTTTCCTCTGGAAATGAAAACAAAATACAAACCAAGCATTTATGAATACAGGAATGTGGTTAGTATTACAGAATTCCAGCATGGTGGGAGTTGGAAGGGACCTCTGGGGATCATCTGCTCAAACCTCCCTGCTAAAGCAGAGTCACACAGAGCAGGTTGCCCAGGATCACAATGTCTAGCTGGGTTTGGAATCTCACCAGAGTAGGAGACTCCACAGTCTCTCTGGGCAGCCTTGTCCTGTGCTCCAGCAGATATAGTAGCTGGTTTAGATTCTAAATTGAAAGGCAAAACTAGCACAAGGCAGGAGTGAAATGGTATTCAGGTGTGGGAAACATTCAGGGCTCCATATACCAGCACAGGTTAGGACTTAGTTAACTTGCTGGAAAGCAGCTCTGTGAAGGACCTGGGAGTGCTGGTGGGCAACAAGTTCATCAGGAGCCAGCAAGGCTGTTGGACTAGACGGTCTCCAGAGGCCCCTTCCAACCCCCAACATACTGCAATTCTGTAATGCTGTGAACAGCTTACTCCTGTCTAAATGATCCTAAGATATGGAATGCCGAACAGCTTTTTGGGAGATAAACACTTTGTGGTGAATGTCTGATGTGCAGTCCTGCACACAGGAAAATCTTGGTGGATTTTTGGACAGTTTGTATTTGCAGGGCAATGAAAGTCCTTTAGCTTTAGTGTCTGTAAGAAGCATGTAACAGGCATGAAGCACTAACTTGGGTAAGGAAGGTGTTACCTCACTCCAGGTAAAGTCAGGACAAACTGGGAGATATCACATCAGAAGCTTTAAAATGTTTCAAAACCATCTTGCTGGAGTGGTGAAGTCATCACAAACTCCTTAGTTATGAAGACTATGAGAGATACAGTCAAGAGCTGTGTCTATGTGGCGTAAACAGAGCTAGCTGCAGTTACTTTTGATTTTGAACAACTCAGGAGCTCGGGCAATCTGAAAACATGCCCAGCCATGCACCCTGTAATAAAGGTAAGGATGAAATAGAAAGTCTACCACAAATGCCTTATTTAGTTTAAGTTTCTTAGGAATCTTATGTTTATAAAATTCAGTAGTAGTAGTCAGATCTAGCAGTTTAAAAAAGGTCACATTTAATTTCAGGTTGTGGATTCCATGCGTATCTCAAAGTGAGGCTTTTTCCAAGACATTCTACTCCTCAGTCACTGGTGCTTGTGTGGGGAACAAGGAGATGTGATGCAGAACAGATGAGCTCTGCATTGCCCAGTGCTTTATCTCCCATCTTTCTCTGTGAAAATCACTTTTGTGTTTTTTATCCTGAACCTTCCTTGCCTTGAATGAGATGTTAGAGATGGCATAGCACAAATCTGGGGCTCCTTTCCTTTGGGCTAAGAATTCCTGTGGCAGAAACACCTACCTCTGCAAAATGAGCTTTTTTTCTTCCTGAGTCTGCCTATCCTTTTTCATTCTTTCCTGTGAGTGTGAAGCTGCTTTAAATATAACCTCTCCCTACTCCTACCCATATTTCAGTTACCATTGCTTTTGCTTGAGTAGCTCATGACCTATAGCTCAGAAAACTCCTGGGAATAATATTTTCCTGTTTTTCAGAACTGTCAGTTCCACTTCTAAACACTCTGGAAACGTTTTGTCCTGTAGCTGAGGGATTGACTTAGTTGGTCTTTGAAATCTGTACCCTGTGTGATGGTTTGGGAGTTCCCTGCCCACCTACACTTTGTAAAATGACCCAGACTAGAACTCAGTTGACTGGAAGTTAAGGAATGAAGCTCTGTTTACAGCTTAACACAATGTACAAGCAGATATATACACTATATACAGGAATATTTACAGAAATATACAAGTTTAAGGTAATACAGACACACAACACCCCTCCCAGAAATCAGAGACCCCAGGAGGGGCTTCCAACCACCCTTCCACCTTCTCCCCACTCCTATACCTTGCCCCAAGGTTTGCCTTACACGCAAGGTGAATTTGGAGGATCGGCCGGAGGGGTTAGAAGGAAAGTGGTTAGTGAGGTTACTCAGCAGAGAGGAGAAAGCCAGAAGCTGCTAACAGCCCGAGACGCTGTGCCTGAGAAAGACTGCAAGCCCAAGAGGCTTAGCTTTGTTTTGTGTTCTTTTCTTAAACATCTCAGCAAGCCTATGAGTGAAGTAGACATCACCACTGCTTTCTTTTCACAGCCCATAGTATAACTTATAGTATAATTTTCTCCATTAAAACATTCCAATTGGCCTCAAACCAGCACACCCTGTTAATCTGCTTATCAGGGTCAGTCTGTTCCTTGCCACTCCAGGACTCTGCAGATGACCACAGATGCCAACACCACTTCTTCTTCTGAAACACTGTTATCTGCGAGGGGAAAGGAGGAAGGGCTATGCGTGGGACAAATGCCATGTGTGGCAGCAGCTGTGTAGCTTATAAATGGCACAGAGAAACTCTGCCAGATGATCTGTAGGTGGGGTCGTGTCCAGGCTGCTGCCCTTAGCACTGCAGCACTGCTCTCCCTGTGCTGCTCGGATCACTGGGCTGCTCAGCCCCAAAAGGCTGTGTGACAGGAGACCTGCACAAACTGAGGAAAACAAACCTAACCCATGGGGCAATGGTGACTGCCACTGCTGCAGACAGAACCACACAGTCTACTGTAATTAAATCCTTCTTTTGGGCTTTGGAACCTTCATCCCATTTGTTGCTTTTATTGTTTATCTTTGGCAGATCTTTCGGTAGTATATTACACTGGGTAAATTAAAACCTTTCATTCTGGAGGAACAGTTGCAGGATCTAGATGAGTCAATACTGATAGAAGAGGTCTTCGGTGATTGTTACATTGGAACCTAGCCTTGAGTGGTATGAAGCAAAACTTGCTCCAAGTGATACCAGCTTTGATGACAGTCAACAAGCGGTCTTTATCCAGGTCTGCCAGCAGAAACCCACGTCACAAACTTCTGCAGCAACTGCCACTAATGACACCTTCATTTAAAACCTCCAACTCAGTCAAACATAAACCTCACCCTCCAACACTGAAATTCTTCCAGAAGCTGTGGATTTTAAAATCATGATCCAGCTCTTCCATTATGCAGGGATAGGGACAAGCTCTGTCCGGCTGCCACCGTGGCTTGCGTCCTCCAAAGCTGCCCATCACCTGTGGTGAGAATGAGGTCCAGTCCAGATGTACACCTCTAGCCAGCTGAGACCACTGTTATTATCATAGAATCACAGAATGTTTTGGGTTGAAAGAGCATTTAAAGGTCATGTAGTCTCACCCCAGGGACATCTTCAAGTAAATCAGATTGTTTAGAGCCTACTTCAACCTAATCTGGAACATTTCCAAGTATGTGGCATCTGCCACCTTTCTGGGCAACCTGGGCCAGCATCTCACCATTCTCAGTGTAAAAAATGCCTTGATTACATCCAACTTGTATCTCCCCTTTTACTTTAAAACCATTACCTCTTGCCCTGTCACAACAGACCCTGCTTTTAAAAAGTCTGTCCCCAGTTTTCTTATAGATCTGATTTTAGGACTGAAAAGCCACAAGGTCTAGCAGGAGCCTTCTCTTCTCCAGGCTCTGTGACGTCAGCTTTCTCAGTTTGCCCTCACAGCAGGGTTCTAGCCTCCAGATAATTTTCCCGGCCTCCTCTGGACCCTGTTCCAAAGGATCCATGTCTTCCTTGTGCTGCAATAACCATGAAGAGTTCATGGATTTGTGTGCCGTCGTTGTCAGGGGTCGTGCTGATCATCTCTGCGTTGACCACATTTTAGCATAGGTGCTCCCACAGTGAGGGGCTCAAACTGACTCTCCAGGTGCTCCACAAGTTCAACGCTCTGCACAAGTGACTTTGATCTCAAGTCTTGTCAAAAAGTACCTTTATTACGTTATCAGCGCTTCAGCCAGAAGCAGGTAACAGAGCATATTCCTGCACCCAAGGCACGATGAACAACACACTGACGCAGTTATCCGCCACAGCTGATGCACTTGCTAATGTAATGAAATTAACAATGCACCAGGGGTAATTAACAGGCTTTTAACAGAGGTAAACAAAGGTAGGAGGAGACCGGGTGATCGCTAATTGCGGTGAATCCCGCCAGCCCCCGCCTGAGGGCTCGCCGTGCCCAGTGCCGGAGACCACCTCGCAACCGCTCCGTGCACACAGGCACCGTGACGGCCACGGCTGCGGCGGGAAACGGTCGAAGCGCATGCGCGGGGAGGCTGCAGCACAGCAGGTGACGTCAAGGCCCTGAGAGGGCCCTCCTCCGCCCCGCCCCTCTCCGCAGCCCAGCCTCGCCCCCAGCTGCGATGACCTGTAGTAACCCCGCTCTGGGGCAGGCTCCGCCTCCCCGCCATTCCTCAGTAGCCCGGCCCCGCGCGCCACCCTGCTGCAGCCAATCAGGAGGCGCCGGGGCGCATACGGAATGAGCGCGCCCGGCGGCGAGCTGCCGAGCCGCGACTGAGCCCGAGCTAGTGGCGGCGGCGTCCACCGCAGGCGCGCACCTTGGGCCGCGGTGGCGGGAGGGGCCGCGCCGAGGCGGGGACTGGTGACCCGCGCCTTGCAGGGCTCGGTGAGTGCGGGGCCGCGTGGCGGCCATTGCGGGGCTGACTGCGTGGCATTTTGCCTCTGAGGTGCGGGACCGTCGGAACGGGCCTCCCGGGCCGGGGCGGACACGGCGCAGCATGGCACGGCACGGCCTCCCGCTGCCTCTGCGGGAGGGAATGAGGATGAGGCCGTCATCCGGGCCCCGGTGGTGCTGAAGCATTTCGGCGGGGTGGGGAGGAGAGTGGCCCGGTTGCGGTCCGTCGGGTCCCGCCGCGGAGGCCTCCCCAGCGCTGAGAGAGGCTTGCCACCCGCGCAGGGAACCTAAGTAGTGAAATGCCAGGCAGTAACGGCGCCGATTTCTTCCGCTTTTCTTTGTGTTTTGTCTCTTAACGCTTGAACAGGTGGAGAAACCTTCTATGAGGCACCGGGCTGGCCGGGGCTTGCGGAGAGGCTACGGCCACGGCCCCCTCGGCCGGTCACCGGGGAAGTTGGGAGGGGGCGGGGTGGTACACGCCGCAACACTGCTGTCTGAACTGGCATACCCTAAATCTGGCAGATTTGGACCGAAAGCGGGGTTATCCTCGGTCTCAGCGTGCGGCTTACGATGTGCATGTGCGTGTAGTGTGAAAGTGCAGCCGAAAGACGTACCTACCCGGATGGCATTTCATTCACTAGAATTTCTAGGGGTCCGGGACTGGATTTAGTGAGGAGGCACCTTCCCTTCGTGAGCTTGCACGGGAAGGATAGCAGAGAAAACATCTTCGTTTGAAGTGAAGAGAGGAACAAGCGTTAAAGGATTAGTTAACATAGTTCTGTAACAGTGGAAGGTTCGGGGCTCATACAGAATCTTTGGGAAATAAGCAGGCAGTAACCACCAGAAGCATTAAACAGTAACTTGAGTAAAAATATTGATGAGGTAGTTTATGAGCTCTACTAGATATTTTTAACTTATTGAAGAAATAACCACCACTGGACCTAATAGTTATGTCCGACAAATGATAAATAGTTGATATGATATAAACTGGAAAGTCCTGTGTTTTGTTTAGAGGTACCAGTTTCTAGAATCTGGGAGGTTTTTTTTGTCTAATAAATGGATTTGTTAACACCAAATGTGATATTCTTGTGTTTATAGAGTATCTCTAACTCCAAAAGTGCTATTATAGGTACAGGATTTGTGTAAAACAGCAAAAAAAAATGACAATTTTTAGTGCTTTTAGAAGTCCATTAAAGAACATGGCACTTATTTGTACTTAATAATTTAAAGTATTATAGAAATCTTACAGAGCATTTGAGTTGACATGAAGAAGTTTTAGTATGTTATTCTGAGCATCATGTAAAGAACAAGCACAAAGTGAAACCACAGAGACTTAATGGGATTTTTGTCTGCTTATGTCCCATTGTAGAAACAGTTTACTCCAGACTTAGCAGCTCATTGTGTAAAAATTCATCCTGGCATATGAGTTTTGTCTTTCCTGGGGGTAAAAAGTTAGAGGCAGGAATGGTAGATGCTTTATCAGGTCTTTATCTTTCTCCAAGGACATAATTATCATCTGGGTGCACTTGTAAGGCTTTATACTGGTAACCCTCTGCAGCAGTGGGAGAGGTTGCATCTTATATTTGATTTTCCTTTGTGCTTTGAAAAACTAGGGAAAGACATCGTTAAGCTTGGTAATTCTTCCTCGTCCTGTGGATTTATGTTTCAGGAATGAGTGAAGCTAAAGAGTGTGACTGGAAGAATTAATTTTCTTTGTAGTTTTCCAACATGTTCGTCATCGGTAGTCCCCAGAAGCAGGTGGTACATCTGAATTCAGTGTGATGAGTTCTGGTGGCTGGCTGAAAACATGAGTGGATCTGATGGATCTGCTGATCTATGTGGTCAAGACTTACAGAAGTGCATAACATCCTCCAGTCCCTATGGCTGGTCAGTGAAGCAAGCTTCTTACTAGTGGAAACAGAATCCCTGGGAGAGTAGCAAACCTACTTCTAAAACAGCTTGTTTGATTCACTTGGTTCTGAAAGTTGTGCCATCTCCAAATGCCTCGTTCTACTCAAAATAGTAAGATAATAAACCTCAGCCTCAGTATACTTGTATATAGTTGTCTATCTTCTGCACTGTTTTTCTCAAAATATGTGGCTTAGAGCTGCGGCCATCCATACCTGTGCATCAGGAGTGCTTTGGGGCTTTTGACAAAAGCACCATTGATGTCCCCAGGTGGCATGTCAGGGCTGTGGTGTGTTGAACCTGACTCTTCTCAGAAGCATTATGAGTGGTTCCTGTCTCTCTGGTCCATCCTTCTTGCTCAAAGGATCCTAATTATGTATGTGGAGAACTAGAGGAGATGTTTTCATGCTTGATTTGAAGCATGATGCGCTCCTGCTGAACTGGTGAGCATATAAGCTTTTGCTTCCCTCTGCCCACATTTAGCGCTGATGTAGGGGTTTTACTCCTTTCAGTGCATGGTTTGAGCTGCAATCACGGTAGACTCCAAATTTCTAGCAATGACTCCTCAACACATCGGGAATGAAACAGCACACGAGTGAGGTATGTATTTAGCTATGGATGAGTTTTCCAGAAGGTTGCAGGAAGAACTGGATCCTAAATCGTACAGAAATCCACATTTGCTTAAAAAAAAATATGTCCTAGTGAGAGACTAACTGAACTGAAAGCTATCCTGATAAACAAGCTGCTGCATACTGCCATGTGACAAACCCTAAGGAACAGTGCTGCTGTATTCCCAGGCCTTAAAGACCAAGTTCAGGTGGCCTGAATTCCCCTCAAGCCCCTTTTCTGAGTCAATGCAGAAATCTAGGTGGCTTTGGAGAGCAATTCAGAGAGTTTATGTAAGACACTGAATGAGGAGCTGCCTGAAAGCCAGCTACTAAAGAAATAGGAGGCAGGATTTGTGTGGAATTTAGGCCATCTGAATATGGCCTTAAGATGCGACTTAGTCCTGCTAAGTAAGGTGTATTAACACTAAGAAGACTTGGCTTTGATTTCTATCCATTTCATCTGCTGATGATTACTAAGCAAATTTACCATTTAAACAGCTTGTTAAGGATGGGGGCTTCCTGACTTTTGTTTCCTGATGTGAATAACATCTTGAGGCCAGCCTGCCTAGGGAGCTGAGAAGGTCCTGAAAATCATGGTGGACAGCAAGCTGAGCATGGGGCAGCTTACATGCCTTGTATTCACAGGAGCACAGCCAGTAGGTCAAGTGAAGTGCTTATCCCCTTCTGCTTGGCACTTGCTAGGCCACATCCAAAATACAATATCCAGTTGTACTCCAGGACAAGGGAAATGTTGATGAGCTCAATGGAGAGCTACCAAGGTTGTCTCCAGAGATTTTTGCTTTGTGAGGAGAGGCAGAGGAACTGTGCCCACTCTTCTCTGGAGAAGAGAAGACTTGGGGCAGCCCTTCCAGCACCTATGCGGAGGTTCTCAAGAGGGTGAAAGCCAGGTTCTTTATGGTGCTGTGTGGTGGGAGGTCAAAAGGAAACAGTGGGTCTGAACTGAAGTCAGTGAGGTCCATGTGTCTCTAAGATGTTTTTCACTGTGAGATCAGTCAAACAGTTGAACTTGCTGCCTGGAGAGTTTGTGCAGTCTTCTTCCATGGAGATTTTCAAAATCCAGCTGGATAAAGCCCTGAAGAAGCTGGTGCAATCTCATGGGTGACTCTGCTTTGAGCAGG
>VWYK01083038.1:13859-26114 GCA_013399775.1 Semnornis frantzii | reverse complement strand
CTGACTGATTCCGTGATTCTATGGTGTCAGTTCATCAAAGACTACAGGGAAGTTGAGGGAAGAAGTTGATGTTTGCAGAGGTTATAGATGTTCAACCAATGTAAAACCCAAAGAATTTTTTTATAAAGACAAGGTAAGAAGTGACAGGTTTTGGAAACGCAGAGCAGCAGGTCACCTTGAACAGCAAGAGGTCAGCCAACTATTTTTAGGGGAGGCAAGAAAAATGAAAATGGACCAGCTGAACTAGTCAGAGGATGCTAGACTACCTATGGGATACAATTAAAAAGGTGGAATACAGTAAAAACACTCAAATGCAGCAAGCCAGATTCAGGCCAGGAGAAGCAGTGTTCAGCCAAGGAAGCTCATAACAGCTGATTGAAATTAAACATTAGCAAATGCAGATAATTGACAAGGGGAGCAAGCTTATAAGGCAGGGAAAGAAAATACCTAGCTAGTGGATAAAAAGGTTGAGAGGGTTATGTGTACATAAACACATATATATGTGCTGACTGAGAAACCTAAAAGTAGATGTTAAGTTCTGACTGTGAAAGGTAAGTCAATAACAGCCCAGGAGAGAATGGAAGACTCACTTTAGGTATGAAGTAGGAGAGAGAGTGATGCCTGCACTGCCACTCACCCATCACCAGTGGCAGTGGGATGTTATCTAAGACCCGACTGGGGACCATCCTGAGGGGTGCTGCAATGGGGGCCTCATTTCCAGGCCTTCACTGTCACAACTTTGTGTCCCCTGTAGCACCTGCCCCATTCTTTTATCACCTCTAAGCTCCTGGGCTTGCTGCAGTGAAATGTCTCAGTTGCTCCTGTGGATGGTCTTGTGACAGTGGATCTCCACAACCTCAAAGTCCAAACTGCAGTAGTGACCTTAGTGATACCAGAAGGCAAAAAAAAGTGGATTTTGGGGTTTTGACTTTTAGCCTCAAGCCAGCTGTTCTAGCTACTAAGACAGAGGTGATCATTCTTATATATATCTATTCAAAGCAGCATCCTTTTCATGGACTTTTTGTTGGTTTGGGTTTTTTTTTTCTTTGTTTGTTTGCTTTTGTTTGGTTGTTTTGGTTTTTTTCTTGACAGTAGCTTTGTGCAAAAATGATCTGTGATTGTTTTGAGCCAATTCCAACAGCTCCTGATCTCTTTTTTTTTTTTTTTTTTTTTTTTTAAAAAAAAAAGAAAAAAACCTTTTTTTTTTTTGGGTGTTGGCCAGAGGTTGATTTTATNTTATATATATCTATTCAAAGCAGCATCCTTTTCATGGACTTTTTGTTGGTTTGGGTTTTTTTTTTCTTTGTTTGTTTGCTTTTGTTTGGTTGTTTTGGTTTTTTTCTTGACAGTAGCTTTGTGCAAAAATGATCTGTGATTGTTTTTAGCCAATTCCAACAGCTCCTGATCTTTTTTTTTTTTTTTTTTTTTTTGTTAAGAAAAGAAGCAAAAAAACCTTTCTGTTTTGCAGGTCTGCGACAGAGTTGCATTAATTCCTACTCAAATGCAGGATATTGTTAGCAAAAACTATTGACAAGGTCTTGCAATGACAGGACAAGGGGCAATGGGTTTGAACTGGCAGAGGGGAGAATTAAACTGGATGTTAGGAGGAAGTTGTTTGCAGTGAGGGTGATGAGACACTGGCACAGGTTGGCGAGGGAGGTTGTGGCTGCTCCCTCCCTGGAGGTGTTCAAGGGCAGGTTGGAGGAGGCCTTGACTGACCTGTGCTAGTGGGAGGTGTCCCTGCCTATGGTGGGGAGGTTGGAACTAGATGATCCTTGAGGTCCCTTCCAACCTTTCCATTCTATGATTCTATGATTCTAACTGGCTAACTCCCAACACCTGGCTGAAGTATTGTATAGACTATTCAAACTTCAGCTCTTGCCCCAGGCCTGACAAAGGCAGGAAGGGTATTTCATTTGCTAGCCAGAACTAAGTCTTGGCTGGAGTGTGGTAGGGTTAAAATTACCCCCCAAAATAAAATCAGCAGAGTAGCTCAGAAGGGCAGGGAGTAAGATAAAGCTATATTTTCACAGCCAGCTAAAATCTAAAAGCATATACTGCAATGCATATGTATGGAATGTATTTACATATGTTTACAATTGTTTACAATTTAGAAATAACAGAGAGATTCCCTCCCCCTGGGCAAGGATTAGTGTTTCCCTTACAGGTGATCCACGTGAAGTGCCAGGCCCTGAGGGCAGAGGTGGGTGGGATGGGAATTCCCCTCTGTGTCATGCTCTTTGCTGCAGAGTAGCTGAAAACTTCAGGCACAGAGGACAGGAGGTCTGAGGGATGTAAAATGGAAGCAGAATGAAGCTCTACTGTCTGAGGAATCTCTTGGCAGCCTGTGCTCAATTGAAGATCAATAAGCAGCAAAAGGAGTCTGAAAATAACGTGTATGTTTGGGGGAAAAAATGTAGCTGGGATCGGATGTAGTTCTGAGTGCAGTGCCTGACATTGTCTTCGGTGCAGCAGGCAGCTCCCTGCGTGCTTGTCCCTAAATGAGACCACTCTGGCGTTCTTCAGGTCCTAATTCCTGACCCTCCCCGCAGAGCTGCCAGTGCAGCTGTAGCTGAGAACGAGCTTTGCTCCTGCACCTGCCCTGGGTACCAGCTGTACTCTGCTGGGTGCATCACCTCTTCGGGACATGCCTCGGGGAATGCTGGCAGAAGGACTCAGTTCACCAGGAGTGGGGTTTCCTAACTCCGTCTCTCAGCGTGGCTCTGTGCCCTGCCTGCCATCTCCAGAAGCGCTTTCTGCTCAGACCTTTTCAACAGTGAACTCAAGGGATGCACAAATCCAGTTGCTCCAGTAATGGTCCTGTGCCAGATGCAGCATTTTCCTATGCAGGGTGAGGGGAATGAAATCAATCAAGTGTGCACTGACAGTGAAATCGAAGGAGCAAGAGGGTCACTTTCTGTCCCAGGAGGACAAACCAAAAATTAGCAAACAATTAAAGCATAGTAGTGTCCTCCCCAACCTCAGCCGTCCTGAGCTGCCCTCTTCCTTGAGCAGCCTGCGGGATGGGAACCCTTCAGCCTTCATTATTCTCAAATTAGGAAGGCTTATTGAGGACCCTAAAGCAAAAGTCATCACCGTGATGCCTTGCACAGGATAAAGCCTTAATGGGAGACGGAAACTGCGATTCTGCAGGAAGAACAGTTGGTGTAAGATGCACTCCCTGCTTTGAGTTAGGACTGACAAAGCTGGATGAGGCTTTGCAGACAGCTTCAGTGTTGTATTTCCCTTCCCTTTCCCCCATTTTCTGATACATGAGATGTAAGCGAAGCACTGCCCAAGCGAGGGCCGATGGGTCCCTGTGCATTGCTCAGCAGTGAAGTCCTGGTGAGCCATCTTCTGCTAGGGTAACATCAGCACAAATGCCTGCAAGAGCATGAAGGACGGCAGTGCCTTGTGCTTCAGTGTGGCTGTGCTCAGTCAGAAACTGGATCTTGGCTGATTTAGGGATCAGCCCCTAGAAAAGCTGTGTTCCAAAGTAGGACGTCCCATGACAGTAGAACCAGGCTGGCCTAGAGGGGACTGTGCTGGCTTGCTCCTGCTCTTGGAGGAAAGTTATGCTTAGTATGGTGTCCTCTGACTCAATTAGCTTCAAGCATGTTCAAACACGTGTAGTATAGAAAATGACAGTGTCCTGGCCTGGTTCCAGCTTGTATGATTAATTTCTTCTTATCTAAGGATTGTACCTGTGATTTTGAATGAATAAGGCTGTTTTTTTAAAAAATCTTTTCTTTTAACTATGGCTTCAAACCATAGTCTGGAGAAGTGAAGACTGAGAGGGGATGTAATAAATGTTTATAAATATCTGAGGGCTGAGGGTCAGGAATGGGGAGCCAGGCTCTGCTCACTTGCTCCCTGTGGTAGGACAAGGAGCAATGGATGGAAGCTACAGCACAGGAGGTTCCACCTAAACACAAGGAGGAACTTCTTTACTGTAAGGGTCACAGAGCCCTGGAACAGGCTCCTCAGAGAGGCTGTGGAGTCTCCTTCTCTGAAGACTTGGAAGGTCTGTCTGGATGCATTCCTCTGTGACCTGAGGTAGATTGTCTGGTCCTGCTGTGGCAGGGGGGTTGGACTCAGTGATCTCTTTGGTTCCCTTCCAACCCCTGACATCCTGTGATCCTGTGAAACCAGGACTTCTATCATTTTTTTTCCCCCTCCTGTGACTTCTTAAATATCTAGTGGCTCCTTTATATACATACATGCATGGATATTTATATTCTTCATGTTATCTTCTGTGTGCTTCCAGCAACAAAATCCATAATTGACTTGGCTTAAATTATTCTGTGGTTGTGTCATGTATACTCTACAGGGCCAATAATAATGATTGAGGCATAGGAAATTTCATGTAAACATGAGGAGGTTTTATTTCACTGTGAGAGTGACAGAACACTCAAAGAGGCTGCCCAGGGGGTTGTGGAGTCTCCCTCTCTGGAGATCTCAAAACCTACCTGGATGTGTTTCTGTGTGATCTGGTATTGGAGCTCCTGCTCTGGCAGGGGGATTGGACTGGATGAGCTTTTGAGGTCCCATCCAGCCCCTGACACTCTGTGATTCTGTGATTCATATCCTGCAAAGACAATGTAAAAGAAAGATGGCACATCCATATACTGAAGACACCCTGAACTATCCACAGCTCCCCAAACCTGACTGCTTATTGCTGCAAAGTGTTCCTTGCACCAGCTATCTGAATGCTGCTCTTTATTCACTAATCAACCAGCATTCAGATATGACTGAGCTCAGGAGATGCAATCAGCAATATATAATTCCATGAGACAATGGCTATTCTTTGCAGATATATTCCCTAATTAACAGTGGGGAGGAAACAAAGTCTGTCCCCAAATGATCAGAAAGGTTACTGCACAGCCTTGGGTTTAGTGCCTGACTGAAGGGCTGCTAGACAGACTCTCTTACCCAAAGCCTACCCGAGGAAACTGCTGCAGGTCATACATAGGCATGAATGAAATCAGCAGCACAGACATGGCAAAGGTGCTCTGCCAAGCTCAGTGCAGTGATGTGCCCTGTAGTCAGTCTAGCCAAGGCTGAAAATGTCTACATTAGCACATTTGCTTTGTGATAGTGCTAAACATCTTCTGGTGAAGGGAAGCTTTGTTTGACTGCATGACACATGCCCAGAAAGCAATGTTTGATTGAGCTGTGAGGCTGCTCTCCTAGAGCAATTAGTCCTGTCCTTCTGGCCAGCTCTTCCCCTCCTCTGATAGCAGGCTGTGATAACCTGACTACGTGGGTACCACTGACTGCAAGAGGTTAGTGCATCCTAGTGGTGAGTGAAGTGGCCTCTACACCTATGTCCTGTCCCACAGGGCTTGAGCTTGAGCTGGCAGAATTGCTGCTGACCCTTTTACAAGCACAGTAGGTGCTGCTGATGGAAAGCATTGCCAACGGCAGAGCAGCTCCTGCTGCCAGGCCCTGTATGTGGGAGGACTGTTCAGCATGGCTGTGGAGTGCAGAAAGAGCCTCCATGCCTGGCCTCTTCAGCATGTGGACATCGAGGCACCCAGTGACAGAACAAGAGGACACAGCATCAGGCTGGGACAGGGCAGGTTTAGGCTGGATGTTAGGAGGAAATTCTTCACAGAAAGAGTGATTTGCATTGGAATGGGCTGCCCAGGGAGGTGGTGGAGTCACCATCCCTGGAGTGCTTAAAAGGAGACTGGATGAGGCAATTAGTGCCATGGGTTGGTTAGTTAGAAGGTGTTAGGTGATGGGTTGGACTCAAGGATCTTGAAGCTCTTTTCCAACCTGGTTAATTCTGTGATTCTGTGAGATCCCAGCCTCAGAGTGATGCCACTGTTGGTGCTGGGAACAAACAGCTTTATGCATCTCTTCCAAGCCTTGCCTTCTCCATTGTCTCCATCCCATTAGGAAGGAGGATGGATCTTTTCACCTCCCCAGCGTTACTGATGTTCTGCCTGCACCCACACGGAGTGATGGCTGTGGCCAGGCAGGTCTTCCTGCTCCTTCAGCTCAGTAATGTGGCAAGCTGACTGTGTATTGTTGTAGGTGACTGGATGTCTGAGCCAATCCCTCAGTCAGTGGCACCTGGGTAACTAACATGGCATTTTGAAGGCTATCCAGCCCATACCAGCTAAGCTGTTTCAACAGCCTGTCATCGTGTGTTGCCAGGTGCTTGTAAAACAAGCAGAGGTGTGCCCATACAAACAGAAGGATAAACACAAGGAGGGATAAAAAAGAGAAAGGTTTAATTAATGAGAAGCACAGAAATCACAGAGGTCCAATGAAGGGCAATTCAAATGAAGTAAGAGGGACGGAGGAGCTGTCAGGGGCTGAGCAAGGATCTGATGCCTGCAGGAATGAAGGGATGCTGGAGACTGAAGTGAAGGTAGCTTGGAGAAAAGGAGACTGAGAGGTGATCTCATCAATGTTTATAAATATGCAAAAGGTGAACATCAGGAGGATGGAGCCAGGTTCTGCTCAGTGATGACAGGACAAGGGGTAATGGGTGGAAGTTGAGGCATAGGAAGTTTCATGTAGTTATGAGGAGGAATTTTTTTCACTGTGAGGGTGACAGAACCCTGGGACAGGCTGCCCAGGGAGGGTTGTGGAGTCTCCCTCTCTGGAGATATTCAAAACCTGCCTGGATGTGTTGCTGTGTGATCTGATATAGGTGACCCTGCTCTGGCAGGGGTGGGACTGGATGAGCTTTGGAGGTCCCTTCCAGCCCCTGACATTCTGTGATTCTGTAATAAACAGGTACATGATGAATGATCTGGAACAGACCAACAGATGCTCCAAATCAGCCTAGTATGAGAGAGGGAGTCTTAAAAGACTACATACTTTTCCTTTTAATAGATTAAAGGGACTTAACATTTCTCACCCTACAATTAATCAGTCCCTGGGATTTGGTCTGGTTGTGTACATCAAATGCAGAGAAAGCAACAGATCTGGTGGAAAGGCAGGTATTTATTCACAGCAAAGCTCCTGGGCAACCCCCTCAGAGAGACTTACAGCTCTGCTCCCCATCACTCCAGCTGGCTGGAGTTCTCTCTGCATCCCTCTCAAAGCATCCCTCAGAGAGGAACAAATTCCTCAATTCCCACCTGTCCAGGCCAAAACCACTGTCACAGAGCAGCAACAAGGGCTAGTAAATTTATGGATTAGACATATATACAGGAGTGCTGTGACCCAACAAGTAGTTTGAACTTAGTTGAAATTTACCAGGAGCATGATGAAAAGCATAAATAACACTCTGGCAGAGATAGGATAGGACATTAAAGGATTAGTCAATTATGGATAGTGTAAGGCTCAGCTGGGGGAAAGAAACTGTTACACTGCAAAGGCAAGTTGCAGGAGAAGGAGGATGTTTGCTCTGAGAGACCACTCAAGTGTGTTGAGATGAGGTGAATGAGCCTAAAGCAGCCACCTGAAGTAAGCTGGCTGATAGTAGATGCATACAATGTGAACAACAGCATCTCTGTTACTGCTTTTTCAGCCCAAAGTCCCTGAGTGGAAACAACCAATGGCTGATGAGATTTCCCCCCATTTACACTAGCAAGGTGATGCTGTGGGTGCCTTTGGGTGCTGGACTGCCCAGTAAAAAGTGTCCATGGGCACATGAGTCATGAAGAGGGAAGATAGGTAGCTGAAACACTGTTTGCTCCTTCTCCCTTCCACCTCACTCTAAAGGTCTCTCTAGGTTCAGACTTCTCTTTACTGGTATGGTTAAGTCTGTTGCTGGCAGAGGGGAGGCAGTGAGTATCCCAGGACCACAGATTGTCCTGCTGCTGGGTAGTTAGGAAGCTGCCACAGTGGAGGTGCAAGACTTGGGAAGGGGATCTCCACTCTGGGCCCCTAAGTTGGTTCTTCTGCCTCATCTCCATCTGATGGGTTGTGCCTTCTCTGGAAGTCTTGCTATGCCAGCAGCTTTGCACCATGTCTGGTATGCAGACTTCATAGGGCAGGGACTATTTCTCAGCTGCTTTGGTGCAGGATCTAGCAGGCAGGCACTTTGCTCTCTAATGAGGTTGACTCCAAAGGTGGGCCATAGTACAAACACAGCATGAGCCTCTCAAAATCCCACCTACATCACATTTGTAAGTACTTGAGGGGGGAATTAGTCCCTAGAGAGGCTTCTGTCTTCCCGTGGAAGAAAAGCAGAACTCAGAAGGGTGTGCTAAATGCTTCTAGGAACAAAGAGCCAAGCAAAGCCATATGGGCAGTCTTGGAAATTAATCCCAAATCAAAAGCAGCTAGAGGCTGCTCTGCATGGGAATTCCCTGCTCTGGGGAATAAGATGGGATCCACCCTGCTGGCAGGAAAGAAATGAGACCAGCTGATGAGTGCCTGAGATGGATTTCCTCTTTGGATGGTTTTAGACATTTTGCCAAGACTTCTGTGCTGTTCTTATATCTAGACTTCTGCTGTCTTGTTTTGTTAAATGCTGAGATATCCTGAGTGGAATCACTTGAGAGTGAAGAAGATTCCACAGGGAGCTGTCACCTGGTGTCACACCCCCACGGCACCGCTTTGCATGTGACGGGCACAGAGGGAACGTGAGCCATTTCCACAGCCTCTTATGCCCTTGCAGCTGCAAGGATGGGAAAGCAGGATTGCATGTCTGCTCGAGGAGATGTGCAGCAGGCCCAATGCAAACAGGCTCAGCCTGACAACCACTCCTGTCTGCCACGTACGTGACTGATACAGACAGTGCCTCGGTTATGAAAGCGAGGGGTCTATGGAGGTGCAGGAATCAAAACCACTATGGGGAGGAGTCTTAATCCTGTAGGAGGCCTGCAAAGTGGCCTTGAGATGTGCCCTTCAACATTGCTGCAGACACAAAGAAAAGCACCTGACAAACCTCTGTTTTCACTAGAGAAGGTGACACTGTAATGTGGGAGTGCAAGTGACTCGTCAGTGACACTTATTCTGGTCCCTCTTTGTTAATGTGATAGTCTGTCAAGGTATCAAAAGGAGCTTATTAACCCTGCCAATGAAAATATCACTAAACTCAGGCCAGCAAACAAAAGTCAGACAGTGGGGGAAAGGGGTTATTCTGATCACCAAACTGTTCCTTGCTCACCAAACTTATCCTTTCTGGTCACTTCGAGCACTGAGCTGTTCCCAGTAGGTGAGGAGTCTTGTTTCGTGCCACGAGGGACTGAGTTACTGCTGCAGGTACAGAGCAGAATTGGCAGCTTTGTCTGCATCTTGGAAAAGGAGGTGCAAGGGTTTATTTAATTTTTTTTAGGTGTGTACTTGTGAGTGGCATTGCAGAAACACAACCTGGCTATGGGTGGCTGTGATGGTTTGGGAGTTCCCTGCCCCCCCCCCCCTTTAAAATGACCCAGATTAGACCTCAGCCAGAGCTGGAAGTTAAGAGATGAAGCTCTATTTACAGCTCAGCACAATATACAAGCAAATATATACAGTATATACAGGAATATTTACAGAAATATACAAGTTTAAGGTAATACAGACACACAACTCCCCTCCCAGAAATCAGAGACCCCAGAAGGGGCTCCCAACCACCCTTCCACCTTCTCCCCACCCCTACACCTTACCCCAAGGTTTTGGAGAATCAGCCGAAGGGGGGGATTAGAAGGAAAGCAGTTAGTGAAGTTATTCAACAGAGAGGAGAAGCCAGAGCTGCTAGCCCAAGAAGCTGTGCCCGAGAAGCTGCTGGCCCCATGACCCAGACTGCCCACTCGAGACTCTCTTATCTCTTTTGTAAACATCTCAGCAAGCCTATGAGTGAAGTAGACATCACCATTGTTTTACCTTCACAGCCTACAGTATAATTTTCTCTATTGAAATATTCCAATTAGCTCAAACCAGCACAGTGGCAAAGGTGTTTTACCACTCAGCCTTTCTGGTTTCTTTCCAACTCTGTTTGCACTGCCCTTGGACTCTCGATCGCGCTGTAATTCCGTTGCTGACAGGCTGTGTTTTAAGGCAGCCTCATGCTCAGCCTTTTATTTCAAACTCCATCCATGTAATTTGTCTTTATACAAACATGTCATGGTCACTTTTGCCACACACTCTCATTTAGTGGTCATGACACATCTAATTCTTTCTCATTTCTCTAGCAAGCAACAGTTTGACCTTCGTTTTACAGAGGTCTGCTGTGTCTCCTGGCACATAGGTGTTTGTTGGGTTGTTTTTTTTTTTTTCTTCTTTGCAGCAATTTCAGCATCAATTAACCTTGCATCCAGAAACTTTTTAGATGATGGCAGAGTTCCTGAAGAAGGATCTCTGAAGTAGTGAAGTGCTGCCAGGCATTTTGGTCTATGCTAAGACAGATCACCCGGATCAGGTTGGATTTCATCTGTCCAGTAGTCTGTCATCTGTATGGATTTCTCATTTACCCTCTTTGACTCTGCATCGATGGCTAGACTTGAAACAACACATCAAAGAGGAACACACAGATGAATCACTTCTTACTAGCAATCCACCCAAAACTTCCTGGTTCTGAAGCCTCTGAACTTTTATTACCTGCTCTCTTTGTTGTGTGACAGCTCAGCTCACAGAAATGGAAGCAATTCGTTCCTGTTTTGTTCAGACCAAGTGTCTAGCCCATGGACAATCAGTCATCTCCAGGAACTCCATGGAGCCTTTGGGAGCCTCTCCTATGAGGACAGGCTACGAGAGTTGGGGCTCTGCAGCCTGGAGAAGAGAAGGCTTCCAGGAGACCTTAGAGTAGCCTTCCAGTATCTGAAGGGGCCTACAGGAAGGCTGAGGAGGGACTATTGACAAGGTCTTGTAATGCCAGGACAAGGGGCAATGGGTTTGAACTGGCAGAGGGGAGATTTAGACTGGATGTTAGGAGGAAGTTCTTTGCAGTGAGAGTGGTGAGACAGTGGCACAGGTTGCCCAGGGAGGTTGTGGCTGCTCCCTCCCTGGAGGTGTTCATGGCCAGGTTGGACCATACCTTGAGTGACCTGTGCTAGTGGGAGGTGTCCCTGCTGTCCTTGCCCATGGCAGGAGGTTGGAAGTAGATGATCCTTGAGGTCCCTTCTGTGAGTGAACTTTGTCAATTTGTCTGTAGTCTTTTGTAAAGGCCATGGTTTGATANCTCAAGGCCTCCTCCAACCTGGCCTTCAACACCTCCAGGGAGGGAGCAGCCACAACCTCCCTGGGCAACCTGTGCCAGTGTCTCACCACCCTCACTGCAAACAACTTCCTCCTAACATCCGGTTTCAATCTCCCCTCTGCCAGTTCAAACCCATTGCCCCTTGTCCTGTCATTACAAGACCTTGTCAATAGTCCCTCCCCAGCCTTCCTGTAGCCCCCTTCAGATACTGGAAGGCTACTCTAAGGTCTCCTGGAAGCCTTCTCTTCTCCAGGCTGCAGAGCCTCAACTCTCTCAGCCTCTCCTCACAGGAGAGCTGCTGCAGCCCTCTGAGCATCTTCGTGGCCTCCTCTGGACCCTCTCCAACAGTTCCATGTCCTTCCTATGCTGGGGGCTCCAGAACTGCACACAGCACTCCAGATGGGGTCCGAGGAGAGCAGAGTAAAGGGGCAGAATCCCCTCCCTTGCCCTGCTGGCCATGCTTCTCTTGAATGGTTGAGTTGAGGTAGGAAAAGACCTTCAGAGGTCTTCTTTTCCACCCTCACTGCTCAAGCAGGGCTATCTAGAGCTGGTTGCCCAGGACCATATGCAGATGGCTTTTGAGTACCTTCAAGGATGGAGATTTCACAGATTCTCTGTGCAACCTGTGTCAGTGCTCAGCGACCCTCAGAGTATAAAAGTGTTTCCTGATATTTAGTGGGAAACATTTGTGGATTGCTTTGTGCCCAGTTCCTCTGATCCTGTCTCTGGGCATCACAAGAGCCCAGATTTTTCTTCCTTGCATCCTTCCTTTGGGTATTTGTAGGCATTGATGAGGTTGCCCTGAGCCTTCGCTTCTCCAGGCTGAGCAGCCCTAACATGCTCAGCCTTTCTTCATATGAGGAACTCAGCTACAGCAGCACAGCTGCAACAAAGCAGAAAGAATTGAAGTATTTCTCTACCCATTCTTTTAAGTCCTGCACTTTTAGAGATTTTTTAATTTTCCATGAGTAAAAACTTTGCTGGAATTTCATCAGCTCAGTTTTCACAGAGGATCTATTGAACAAATCTCTTTCAGTTGTTTGTTTGTGCTCCATTAAATAATCTTTGCTTGGAATGCAGCAGAGGAAAATTCACAAGGTTGATTGGAAAAAAAAAACAAAACAGAGAAAGAAAAAAAACTCAACCAAATAAAACACCTCTCCCCC
>VWYK01083038.1:0-13827 GCA_013399775.1 Semnornis frantzii | reverse complement strand
CCCCCCCCCCCCCCCCCAAAAAAAAAGGAGTTTTGATAAATCAAAGCAATAATCATTTCAGTGGATGCCAAAGGAGTTCTGCTGCTCTGTGTATTATTCCAAGCAGTAATGTCTTTGCTGGCATTTCATTCTCTAAACTACACCCAGGTGAGGTTCCCTACTACAAACTCTACTTCTGTAATTGATCTTGGTAAAGATATCAGGCCTGGTTTTGCCATGTGGACCTCAGTCAAGGCTGTCCTGGTCTTACTGGGACAGACTCATAGGCCAGCCAAGGTCTGCAGGCTGTTAGCAGTTTCAAGCCAGCCAGGGCAGCTGACCTGAGCTGGTGCACAGGTACACATATCCCATACAATAAATGTCAGGCTCCTAACAAAGCAGGAAGGTTGCTAAAGACAGGAGGCTTTCTGCTTGGGCTCCAGCTCCTCTTCAATCACCTGTTCCTTCTCCTGGAGGTTTCTTTCTTGTTTATTGTGACAGCCTATACCTCTACTCCTCTAAGTATAACTTTATTTGCTTTATATTGTCATTGGTATTAATTTTGATGTTTCATTAAATGTGCTTTCAACCCTATTACAAGAGGGATATGGATGTGCTAGAACATGTCCAGGGAAGGGCCATGAGGATGATCAGAGGGCTGAAGCACCTCTCCTATGAGAAGAGAGTGAGGGAGTTGGGGCTGTTCAGTCTGGAGAGGAGAAGGCTCCAATGTGACCTTATTGTGGCCTTTCAGTATCTGAAGGGAGCCTACAAGAAAGCTGGGGAGAGACTTTTTAGGATGTCAGGTAGTGACAGGACTAGGGGGAATGGAACAAAGCTAGAAATGGGTAGATTCAGACTGGATGTTAGGAAGAAATTCTTCATCATGAGGGTGGTGAGACCCTGGAAGGGGTTGCCCAGGGAGGTGGTGGAAGCCTCATTCCATTTAAGGGCAGGCTGGATGAGGCTCTGGACAGCCTGCTCTAGTGTGAGGTGTCCCTGCCCATGGCAGGGGGCTTGGAACTAGGTGATCCTTGTGGTCCCTTCCAACCCTGACTGATTCTATGATTCTGTGATTCTATAATTAACCTGTGGCCTTTCTCTCCTTTTCCCAGCTCCTCTTCCATGTTGAGGAGGGGTGATTGATAGAGAAACTGCTCCAGTTTAGCCCTGGATGTGGGCTAAACACAAGCAGAGGCTGTCTGAGAAAATGATTTTTATCATAAGGGGTGCTTGCTGTAACATTATTGCTTGGCTCAATCTCTGTCATGTTTCCTTTGTATTTTTGCTTGTTTCTTTCTGTCAGTCACAAACTAGGTTGTAGTAAAGGCTGGTTTCCAGGCAGTTATTTAAGTTGTCATAAAATAACAGAATTGTTTGGGTTGGAAAAGATTTCCAACTGTCAACATCCAACCGCCAGCTGCCTGCTGCCATAGGGCCACAGATTCCCTCTACAGCCCCAGGAGGGAGCTTTGTGACATCCTGGGTTGCAGGATGGGGGACTCTAGGTGTGCTTCAGAGAGGAGGAGAATGATCTCCATCCCTGAGCCTCCAACCAACAGCAGCACTGAGCAGGGCTTTTGAAATGAAAGAGGATCCCCTTGATGCTCAGCCCAGTTTCTGCCCAAACCCACCCCAGGTCCTCAATGCTCCAATGGGATCAGCCCAGAGAGTGCAGACCTCAGCAACAGGGGCATGTGGCCAGAGGGCTGGGAGCCAGGCAGTGTAGGATGGGTTCTACAGGTGGGTCTCACCTGTTTCTGACAGTGCTTGTTGGAGAGGTCATTACCCATATCTTATGCCCTAGCTTTCTCCCTTCTGCAGCACCCATGGCTTTTGAGACTCAAGTCAGTGTTTTCTGCTTTCTCTGGAGGCTGGGTAAGGTGATAGGCCAAGGGAAATGAGCTACAGCACACAGTCTTCTGGCACAGCTGCTTTAAAGCAGCCTTAAAGGCTTCGTTATTAAAATAGAAACATCCGTTCCAGAAGGATTCCATGTTTTGGTTTGGTTTTACTCTTTCATTCCTTAACACTCTGAGCTACAAAGGATGATTTCTGGTCAGGCAGGAGGAGATGTGGAGAAGGACAGCTTGATGGGTGTTATGCTGTAGGCAATAGAAGAGTGTGTGCCACTGTTCTCCAACTTGGTGTCCACACTGCCCAGAAACGTGAGAGTAACTGGGACAGCACAGGAGCCAAAGGAGAACCCTCAGAGCATGGAAGGGTGTGTGTTTCACTGAGCATGTTCTGCTGTGGCAGTGACAGAGCATGTTGTGCCACGTGCCCCTGCATATGGGAAATGAAGGCCCTGGCAAGAACATGTGCAAGAGTCTTTGTGCAATCGGCCCTGAACACTGTTAGTGATTGATTAGGTCTGTCGAAGCCACTAACACCCCCACTGCCCATGGCAGAAGAGCTACCCTGATAGATCTCACAGAAAGAAAAGCTTGAAAGTCAGGGAGGAGCCCAAGCCTAGAAAGAATGGGACTGTAGGAGAGAAAAAGGCTTTATGAAGATTTATTAACAGAGGCTGGAAGAACTAAATGAGTTCTGTCTGTGAAGAAAAGGTCTGAGACTAGCAGAGAAGTGGCAACTGACTCATGAGGAGTGCATCTGCAAGCTATTTGAACAGGTCTTAGAGGTGAGCCCATCTCCACTGTTCTGAGGAGCAGGAATGGAGGTGACCAGCAGCACTTAGGATCCCTGTGCCCTCAATACACAGAGCAGCTGTGACCTGCAGAGCTCAACCTTTCCCATGCAGGGACCTGCATGATGTCTCCTGCTACTGTGCCTTTACCTTGAGGCTCTTGCCAACTGGGTTGAGTAGGCAGCTCATAAACATACAGATGCTCTGAAAGAGATTTTTGGCTCCCAGAGTGTGTGTGTCTTAATTCTGAGTCTAAAAATGCACTACTAAGCAGGAACAAAGAGCACTTCCTTCCCCATACTGCATCTAGGTGTCTTCAGGAGCAGGCAGTTGAAGTCCTTGCATGATACTGGCAACAGAACAAATAGGTTGGCCATAGAGAAGCAGCCCAGACCCTGTTGTGCCACCTCAGAACTCCCTCTTCCCTGTACTGCCTCATTTATCTTCATGAGTTACAACTAAATGCTCTGAAAATGGTGGCACACAGAGGTACCAGAAGAGAGGAATTAATTCCTAATGGAGAAAGAGGAGGGTCCAAGTAATGGATTTAAAGCCATGAGGCAGTTTCCACCCCTGACAGCTGCTTGCATTTTGTAGAGTCTTGCGGGGTGTGCAGGGCCTTGGGGCCCTGAAGATCTTTCTTGGTGGTATGCTTGTTAGAAAACACTGATCCATGATCTTGTTGTTCAGCAGCAGTGTGCTCAACTGGATAAATCCATAGATGGGACTTGGGCATACTAAAATGTGTATTTGGTAGGACAGGAATCCAGCAGTTCATAGGATCACAGGATATTAGGGGTTGGGAGGGAACCAAAGAGATCACTGAGTCTAACCCCCCTGCCACAGCAGGACCAGGCAATCTCACTCAGGTCACAGAGGAATGCATCCAGATGAGCCTTGAAAGTCTCCAGAGAAGGAGACTCCACAACCTCTCTGGGGAGCCTGTTCCAGTGCTCTGTGACCCTTACAGTAAAGAAGTTCCCCCTTGTGTTGAGGTGGAACCTCCTGTGCTGCAACTTACATCCACTGCTCCTTGTCCTATCCCAGGGAGCAAGTGAGCAGAGCCTGGCCCCCCACTGCTGACCCTCAGCCCTCAGATATTTATAAACATTTATCAAATCCCCTCTCAGTCTTCTCTTCTCCAGACTAAAAAGCCCCAGGTGCCTCAGCCTCTCCTCACAAGGCAGTTGCTTTGTTGCTCCTCACCTTGGCTCCAGCCTCTTGTCTTGGGGCCCAGGCCAAGAAATTTCTGGGGCTTTGTGGGATTTTTTTGATATCCAGAGGGTAACTATCCCTTAGGCATTTTCAAAATGAAACGTTTTGAATGATTGATTTGGTGGAACCTGAGGGATTTCAATGCCTTGGTGGCTCTCAGATGAAGACTTACTATGTGTGTGCTAGCTCCTCATCTGATGGGAAAGGCTCACTCTTGGTTACACAAGGGAAGGTAGTTAACACTGGTGGTATCTGGCAGCAGAGAAAGACCAGGGGAGAAAAGAGTCCTTAGCCTTACTGAAGCATGGAAATGGTGATAATGAAGGAATACAGCAGCACCTGAGCTCTGACCTTGCTAAGCTCTCTCTCTGATGTGCAAACAAAGCACCTCTTGGCTTATCCAGCACTCCATACATGGGAGAGGAGTCATGGGAGATGTGGGAGACAAGCAGAAGGGTGTAGCTGGAAACATTTGTTGATTGTTTGGCTACACAAACTGAGTCAGACCTGTGAGTCACACAGGCCACATCAGAGCCCATGAGCTGACAGGTAGGAGGTGGGGAGAAAGCCAGTAGTGGACAGGATGCAGAATAGGTGCAAAGAACTGCACCAAAAGCCCCCTTCTCTGGAGTTCAGAGCCTTTAGATGGCTATAAGTTACATAAAGGAAGGCCCACATCATGGCAGCTCTGACATGCCAGCTCTGTGGTGACTCTCAACATGTCTTGCCTGTTCCCAGCAGTTCTGGGGCAGCATTTATAATTGAAGAGCTCTGGGAGGTTTTGCAGGCTTGTGGTTCTCCACCAATTAGGACTAAAAGGCTCCATTTATTAACAACTGGCTTGTTTAAATAACAGCTCCCATCAAGAGCTTTGGCTGTGCACTCGTCTGAGCACCAAGAAAATTGAGTGCTGTCTGGGGTGTTGCAAGGTGCCCTGAGGGTACCTCTTTCTGAAGCCCCTGTGTCACAGCCCCCTGCTCTCCTTTTGCCCTGTTGGGCATCATTGATCCCTTCCCATTGCCTCCTTCCCCCATCCCCACAGGACCACCTTCCTGCCTTTCCATACAGAGACCCACAGCCCTCCCCTCTCCTGCTAATGTGCTCATGCTTCTGTGCATCAATTAAGCTGGTTTGGGGGAGGAAAAGTGGATTTTGTGTTCAGGCTAACACTGGAGGGATCTCACATTGGGTCTTTGTGGAAGAGATAATGTGTTAGAGTTTTGCTTTCTTCTCCCCTAGTGCTCCTGGGACACACTCACATGGTGCTTGTACTGTTCCTGCTGAACACATTTTCCCACTCCATATGGATGGAGCTCTCAGGCCACAAAGAGAGCACAGCACCACTGAGCTGTGTCTAGGAGAGACTTTGCCACCTCCTCCACCTTCCCCAGACTGGGCTTTGTCACATGTTCATTGCCAAGGCTTTTGTTAAGCTTGTGCAGAGCACTTCACCAGCCAGCTGAGGAATACCTTCTCCTCCAGCACCTCTAATCATCATTACATCCTAGATTTGTGAAGGCAATAGCTGGAACTTGTAAGAAGAGGCACATAGGATACACAGAAAGAGCTCTGCACCAGGGCTGTGGGCCCTTGGATGCAACATCTGCTTGGAGCCTTCCTTCTGCTTCTGGCCCCCATGACAGGTCATGCAACCATGACAATCTTCAAAGCTGGAAGCCTCTGGTGAGAGAAGCTGCTTGATTATGAGGAGTTCTTGCTCCCAGGTGCATTGCACGACCCCTTGTCCAACCTTTCCATGCACAACCCCTTGTCCAACCTTTCCATGCAAGGCTCTTCAGTGAGCACAGCAGTCCTATTGCTCTGTCCTGGGCATTCCACAGCCTGTTCCAGCAAAATCCCTTTATTATTGTGAGTTCAAATAGGCTCAAGCCTCTGCCAGCTCTGCTCCTCCACCTAACCCTCTGCTGCATCCTGAGCCTCTCCTGTGTGCAAAGGGTGTTTTGCTATATCCTACACTCTCAGGGAAACAAAATGGTAACCAAATTTTATTGAAGGAACTAGTGGAGGATTTCTTTTTCTCTCCTTGAGCTGCAGGAAGGGAGGGAGTGAGAGAGAGCTGGACAGAAAGGTCACATTATCCTCTCTGGCCCTACTGATAACATTTCCTTCACCTGTGGACAAGATGAATGTGCTTAACTTCCTTCAGGCTGCCTAATGCTAAGTCTTCTGCCTCTTACTTCCAAACTAAACTCCCTAATTCCTCTTCTCTGAATACCAGTCCCTGGGTCTTTGTGAAGCCACACATCTGGAGTTTAGTGTTGCTCATGACTTGTGTCTCCTGCCATTTTTTCCAGCCCCTTTGGGGTTTGAGTTGGTTTCTGTGGCTAGCCTGAAGTGCTTGTGTGTTTGTGCTCTTAATCCAGGTATAGGTGAGGTGCCTTCAAAGACAGCTGGTGCTTGCAGGAGACAAAAGCTGAAAGATGATGGGACAGAGAAGTGTGAGAAGCATGGATGCTAGCCAGCCCCATTTGGTCTGTGTTTACTTTGCAGGATGATTGCTTTCTTAATTTATTTGGGGTGGAAGTTAGAGACTCTTACAGCTAGCAGCAACCCCAGAGACTGAAGAAAGTTCTTGAAGGAAGTTTATTAGCTTTGGCATAGGATTTTAATAAAGTGTCAGGCTTGGGCTCTGGTGACTTCATGAAGTGTCAGGGTACTTCTACAAAGCAGTCATCTAGATCTGGTGATTGCAAAACAAAAAGGCAAACTTAGAATCATAGAATGGTAAGGTTGGAAGGGACCTCAAAGATCATCCAGTTCCAACCCCCTGCCATAGGCAGGGACACCTCCCACTAGTACAGGGCACTCAAGGCCTCCTCCAACCTGGCCTTGAACACCTCCAGGGAGGGAGCAGCCACAACCTCCCTGGGCAACCTGTGCCAGTGTCTCATCACCCCCACTGCAAACAACTTCCTCCTAACATCCAGTCTAAATCTCCCCTCTGCCAGTTCAAACCCATTGCCCCTTGTCCTGTCATTACAAGACCTTGTCAATAGTCCCTCCACAGCCTTCCTGTAGCCCCCTTCAGATCCTGGAAGGCTACTCTAAGGTCTCCTGGAAGCCTTCTCTTCTCCAGACTGCAGAGTCCCAACTCTCTCAGCCTGTCCTCACAGCAGAGCTGCTGCAGCCCTCTGAGCATCTTCATGGCCTCCTCTGGACCTGCTCCAACAGTTCCACGTCCTTCCTGTGCTGGGGGCTCCAGAACTGCACACAGTACAGTACTTCCCTCAGCACACTCTGAATGAACAGCCTCAACTCTTCAGGCTCTTCTTGGTGATGTCCAACGACAGGCAATGGGTGGAAGTTCAGGCATAGGAAGTCCCATGTAAACATGAGCAAAACTTTTTTCACTATGAGGGTGATGGAGCACTGGAACAGGCTGCCCAGGGAGCCTTGTGGAGTCTCCTTCTCTGGAGGCATTCAAAGCCCACCTGGATGTGTTCCTGTGTGATCTACTCTAAGTGACTCTGCTGTGGCAGGGGAGTTGGGCTAGATCAGCTTTTGAGGTTTCTTCCAACCCCTAATGCTCTGTGATTCTGATTACAGCAGAAACAACACAGGACTGTGTTTTCTGAATGCTCTAGGAGCAGAAACAGGGCACCTACAATCTACCTGTCACATGTTTATCATTGCACAAGTGAGAATACGTGAGGTGGGAGGAGAGCTGAGATGCAATAGAACTGCTGTGTGACTAGAGCCTGGCCATGTGTGCCACGTGTGGATGATCCTCATGGATGCTTTTATGCAAAGAAACCTGGTTGCTCTCTCTCCTCCTGCCAGGCAGTGTCTCCTCCCATCTTTGCCTAGCAGTAAAATATTACTTCAACCCCAATGGACCTCTGGAAAACAGAAGACTGAGAGAAGATTTTATTAATGTTTATAAATACCTGGTGGGTGGATGCCAAGAAGAAGGAGCCAGTCTCTTTTCACTGCTGTCCTTTGATAGCATGAGGGGCAATGGATACAAACAGGAGCACAGAAAGTTCCACCTCTACATGAGGAGAAGCTTTACTGTGAGGGTGCTGAAGCACTGGAACAGGCTGCCCAGAGAGGTTGTGGAATCTCCTTCTCTGCAGCCTTACAAACCCTGCCTGGATGTGTTCCTGTGTGCCCTGTGATACTACTTTGGCAGAGGACTCAGTGATCTTCAGAGGTCACTTCCAACCCCTACCATTCTGTGATTCTGTGGAGCTCAGTAGTCTGGTGGCTTGCTTATGGCTACTGCTCAGGCTACTATGTCTGCACAGAAGATGGAGAAGAAATTGATGCCAGAGGGAAATGATTGTTTTCCAGCTCTGCAAGCTTATTTTCACATGGTCAGCACACGTGCCCAGGCACATACAAAACTAACAGCCTTCTGCAGCTGGAGCTAATTGTGTTCTTGTAGGTGATCTCTGAGGAGATAGCAGAGGTAGAGCAGGCCAGCTCCTTCCAGACTGCCATGCTGAAGAACTGGGAGGGGGAAGAAGCTGCTCTGTACCTCTCTACAAAACAGAATGTCCTTCTTCAATATCAAGACTCATATATTCTCCCCTGGAAACCAGCAGGAATTACTCATATGTAGAGGAGGGAAGGGGCTCCTAACTTGTCACTATTCACTTACATGTGGTACCTGTTCAACAGACACCTCTCTTTGGACCCCCCAAAATAGGAGGTTTTTTTTTTTCTTTTTTAAAGAGCATCTTCTCAGTTTCTCTGTGAAGTAGTTCTTGGGCACTGGCTGGGGCACAGGCTCTCTCCCTCTCAACTTGCCTGCCCATGAAACAGAGAAAAAGCAAACAATCATTTTAATGCCCCTTTCTTCAGGCTGTGCTATTGGGCTATACTCCTCAGCAACAAAATCTGCCATGGCTTTCCTGGACCAAGGCTAGTAGACCCAAAGGAGCAGAGAAATGAAGAAGATGGGGGTGTGGAAAGTGGAGTGGTAGCTCCTGCTTGGTGCTGAGGTTGTCTCAAGTGATAGGATAGATGAGCTCATCTGTCTTGTGCATGAAACAGCAACTACTCATCTTCCCTCTTCCACCAAAGGTGTTGGTGTCTCAGTCTCTGATGCTCTGCAGGGTTGCAGCTTCTGCTTTTCACAGCTGCCCATTCCTTGGACCATACTGGGAGAATGATTAGGCTCTTGAGAGAAGACCAAGATAGCTTCACAGGCCCCCTCTAGGGTGAAAATGATCCTGCACCTGCAGCAAGCACAGCATGCAGACCTGTCACAGTGCTTTCACAGGTGAGGAGATGGAACCTGAGCCACTGAGCATAGGGTCTGTGCCTTTGGTGCCCTCTCTGGAGGAGGTTTTTTATCATTGCCAAGTTAGTTGTGCCTTGGCCTAAATAACTGGAGTCTTTCCAAGCTCCTTGTGTGCTGGTGGAGGGTTTCTCTGTCTCTAAGGATAGGTGCCTTCCATACTGCCAGGGTCCTCTTATATCCATGGGATAGGAGGAGCCTGATTTATCCCATCCTTGTAAGAATCACAACATACCTGTGTCTCCTTTGCATGCAGGCCTAACTCCATTTCCTCTGTTGTGCTATGTTACTCTGTGCTTAGACATCAAAAAATACAGGGCATTAATTGAACTTGGGTATCTGGCCCCTTCCTCACATCAGAAGCACATCTCAGGCTATCTCCAAACAAAAGCATGATCTTTGCCTTCTAAGGAAAGCTTCGTGGGCAAAACATCCCAGGCTGAGCTCTTCTGTCTGCAGCACTAATAAGTGGCCAGCTGCTGCGAGCAGCACAGAGCATGGAGCTGCTGACAACAGAGACACATCTGCGGGGAACACAAATCAATCCTGCCCTGCCCCAGCTGGGAGCTTTTACTGAGGTCTGGGTGAGCCTAGGAGCTGTGGCTTGGGGGAGGTTTTGCCTGTCTTTGCTGGGACTTTCTGGCAGTCCAAGCTGTATTTACCTTTGGGGTTTCACCATAGCACCTGAGATCCTGTGTCCTAAGGTCCCTGTGGTACAAGGTGTTACCTCTGCACACCTCAATGGCCTTTCTTGTCAAGTCCAGCTTCTCTTAGCTGTGCCATTGCTGCTTGGACTGACCTCTCTTGAGTTCCTGTGCTGGTTTCAGCTAATTGAATTTTTTAAAAAAAAAAATTTTTACTATAGGCTGTGAAGGAAAACAATGGTGATGTCTGCTTCACTCATAGGCTTGCTGAGATGTTTACAAAAAGATAAGAGAGTCTCTGGAGCTGGCAGTCTGGGTCACGAGGCAAGCAGCTTCTTGGGCTCTCTAGCAGCTCTGGCTTCTCCTCTCTGTTGAATAACTCCACTAACCACTTTTCTTCTAATCCTCCCCAGCTGATCCTCCTTGCGTGTAAGGCAAACCTTGGGGTAAGGTGTGGGGGTGGGGAGAAGGTGGAAGGGTGGTTGGGAGCCCCTCCTGGGGTCTCTGATTTCTTGGAGGGGAGTTGTGTGTCTGTATTACCTTAAACTTGTATATTTCTGTAACTATTCCTGTCTATAGTGTATATATCTGCTTGTATATTGTGCTGAGCTGTAAATAGAGCTTCATGCCTGAACTTCCAGCCTGGCTGAGTTCTAGTCTGGGTCATTTTAAAGTGTGGGGGGGCAGGGAACTCCCAAACTCTCACAGTTCCCTTTTCCTTTTGGTCTCCTGCAGCTTTGTTTTGGGTATGAAAATAAAAGGCCTGAATTCATACAGATACTCAGAATGTTTTCTCTTGTTTCTTGCTTTGTCCCTGGAGGGTTTTTTTTAGTGTGTCTTGTCCCTTTTACCTGCCTGTCCATCACCATGAGCTAGATCAACCTACCTGCTCCTTCCCTCTCTGAACACCCTGTCCCCCAAGTCTTCCTGTGTCTTTTCCACTCTTGTAGGGTTTTTTTGTTCTTTGCCAAAGTCAGACTGGATCCAAACTGGAAGCAGCAGCCAGCCCAGCACCCCCTGTCTCTTAGACCTGCAGTAATGCTGCCTCTTGTGAATTCTCTGAAAGTGTCCTGAACAGCTCTGCACCACTCTTCTGAAGAACTTGGCAGTCTCTTCCACTTCTTGGTAATGCTGACTAAATCTCTCATATATCACATTATGCCTCCCAATAAACTGAGCATCAAAAGCTCCCTTCACCTTCTTGTAATATCCTTTTTCCTCCTTCCCTTCCTGGGAATGTCATCAGTGTTTCAGACACTACCTTGGGGCAAGAGCTTACTTGAAGCCATGTGCCTCCCAGATGAGACCTACTGGTTCCTGAAGTGCCCATGCCTTTGCAGCCAGCTAATTCAGCTTTGTGGAGCTCTGCCATTAAATGTCCTGAGGGCTGAATTTGTTACACCAAGTGCAGATATTGTCCCAGTTATTAAAAGAACAACTTACTAGGCATAAACATGAGCTGCTATAAGGTTGTTATCTAGAGCTGTGTGCTCCTGTTATTGACAGCTGGCCAGTGGGCAGGTGTGGATGAGCAGAGGCTGCCCAACCTCATCTCAGGTTAAAATCTGCTGCTGATACACCAAAAGCCCACACTACCTGCTGGAGAGTCGTGATGGTGATAGAACCACTCTGACCAGCACATATATCTATTCACTCTGGTCTGCTAGCTGGGCTGATACATGAGACAGGGGCAGGGTAATGGCTCACATATGGTTGTGCAAGATGGAGCCAGAGGACCCTCCTCACTTGAGGTAATCCACTCCTGCCCACACCTATCCTTTAACAGCAGCTATGTGTGTAAATCTCCTGGCAAATCTCTTCCTCAACAACTTATTTCACTCCACACCAGAGTCTGACTCTGTTTTCTCTCTCTTCTGCTGAGCTGGAGCACCTCCTTTATGGGTACAGGGTACAAGACTTAGGACTGCTCAGCCTGGAAAAAAAACAAATCCAAAAAGGCTCCAGGGAGACCTTACAGCAGCCTTACAGCAGCCTTCCAGCAGCCTTCCAGTACCTGAAGGGGGCTTACAAGAAAGATGGGGAGGGACTTCTACAAGAGCTTGTAGAGATAAGATGAGAGAGAATGACTTGAAACTTGAGGAGGATAGATTTAGACAGGAGGTTAAGAAGAAATTCCNCTCCCACTAGTACAGGTTGCTTAAGGCCTCATCCAACCTGGCCCTGAACACCTCCAGGGAGGGAGCAGCCACAACCTCCCTGGGCAACCTGTGCCAGTGTCTCACCACCCTCACTGCAAACAACTTCCTCCTAACATCCAGTCTAAATCTTCCCTCTACTAGTTCAAACCCATTGCCCCTTGTCCTGTCATTGCAAGACCTTGTTAATAGTCCCTCCCCAGCCTTCCTGTAGCCCCCTTTAGATATTGGAAGGCTACTCTAAGGTCTCCTGGAAGCCTTCTCTTCTCCAGGCTGAAGAGCTCCAACTCTCTCAGTCTGTCTTTTGGCTACATTTAATTAATTGTAGTGAGAGATGCTTAGTGCATCTTTTCTCAGCCCCTTTTCTCCTCATTGCTTTAACATAATTTCTGGGCTAAGATTTCCATCACCCTTCCATCCACTCCTTTGCTTCCTGTGGTGTGGCCTCTCTGTGCTGTTGTCCTCATGGGGTATGTTTCCTTTTTTCCACTCAACATATAAAACAGTTACACTTTTTCTTTCCTCCTGCATGTTTCCTGCTCCCTTCACTGACTCAGGCCTTTGCAGTCAGGTTGCTGCTGCCTGGTAGGCACAGAAGAGCACAGACTCCTAAGGCAAAACATCTGTTGCCAGGATGATCTGCCAAGAAGAGTCATAGCTGTGTCCTACTGCCTCTCTTGGACCTGCCTTCCCACCAAGCACAGGGTGCATCGTGAACACCAGGTCCTGTCCACATCCCCTCCGGGAAGCAGATGCACATAAGAAGTAAATGTGGTTCTTTTCTCTGGCCTTTATCCCTGCTGCTGCAGGAGCTACTCTCAGTAGCAGCTCTTCCTGAACACCCCCCCCCACTGTGAGTAGAGAATCAGGCTGCATCCTTTGAAGAGCCTCCTTGCTGGGTGGATGGTGCTGGATGTGCAAGTGGAGGGAGAGCATTAGGGCTGCTCACCCATTGCAAGCACTGCTCTCTCCACTGCCAGACAGAATGGGGCAGGAGCTCTGCCTAATTAATCTTCATTGAAAATTTCTGTCTCCAGACACCATATTTACCTGATGACAGAGCCCCCTGTACAGTTTCTTAATTACAGGCCTGCTCCAAGGGGATCAATTTGTTGGAAATGGGAAAGGGCTAAAATCCTCAGAGAGCAGGTAAGATATGCAGGTCAAATTGTTTCATATTGGGGGAGTTTGAATTAGTGCAGACCTGGAAAGTTAGACAGAGTGCTTCTGTTTGCTCTCCTACAGGAAACACTGAATTGAAACAAGCCTTGAGGTTTGTGGCATTATCTATATACCTTCACAAAGACCTCAGTGCTACATCTGCAGTCATCCTGGCCCTTTTTGTGCCCAGAGCCCCTGCTTTTCTGGTGAGGTAGGGAGCCTGAAGCATGCTGTTTTCCTGGGTTCCCCCTAAAGCAAGGAAGTGGACAAAGCAAGGAAAGATGAGAGTCATGCCATTGCTCATGGTTGCCCCAGCAGCCTCTGCATCTACAATGCCAGCATGTTGGGATTGCCTCCTGAAATGGCAGGCAAGGCCTAGCAGAGTCTGAAGAGATGCTGGGTGCTTCCCTTCATGATAGTGCTCCATCCCTGACCTTAAGCTAACAAGCTAAAGCTCACTCTAGACCCCTACTTCCTCCAGAGAGCCCAGATCAACCGTGTCTGTATCTTCTCAGTCTGATGGATTTATCCTTTAGAAAATCCCAGCTTTCCTGATGCACTTTGAAATTTTTCATCAAGTTTCAGAGAGGTTTTATCAAGGATTTGTGCTATCTACAAGCATACTTTCCATTTTCTCTCCGATTTTCAGCTTCTAACTGCAGTGTGGGCAAAAAGCTTCCTCTCTCTTTTCTGCCTTATCTCTTCACCGGCCAAAGAGCAGTAGGACAAGAGTTGGTTATTTCCTTCTGCTGATCTATT
>VWYK01083036.1:12888-40346 GCA_013399775.1 Semnornis frantzii | reverse complement strand
TTGGAAGTAAGATGAAGCTGTATTTACAGCAAAGCAAAATTTACAAGCATATATACACAATATATTAACAAGTATTTACAATCATATACAAATTAGAAATAACAGAGAAATCCAAACTCCCTCCTAGACAAAGAAACTGCCCAGAAGAGGCTCAAAGCCAGCCTGTCCTTCTCTCTCTTCCTTCCCAGACAGAAACCAAAACAACCAGTAAAGCTTACATTGTTTTCTGCTAGCCAAGGTTAGTGGAAGATATTACAGTGGAGTGAAGGGGATGTGAAAGGGAGAAACATCCCAGAGCAAAGAGGGACAAATTATTTACATTTTGGCTTTTTATCCCTTTCAGCAAATCAATGAATGATACAGACTTCATCATTATTTTCTTTTTTACAACCAATGATCTAATTTCTCTCATTAGACTATTCCAATTAGCCTCAAACCAGCACAGGAGGAGTGAGTATCATCAAGAGCAGGGAGAGCCTTAGAAACGAGGAGCTAAGAAAAGCTGTGTTACAGCAAATGCACAAAGTTGTGACATCTTCCCCTTTAAACTCCATACATTTAAACTTCTCATCACTTTCAGGTCTATTGATTTTGTTCACATGTTTTGGACAATGAAAAGAAGTAGATCAGATCTGTTTCGTAAATGTTTACGCATTAGCACAGTAGCACTGTGCTGAGATTTTTTAAAAAAAATAGTTTTAAATAATTCATGGAAGCATTTCACTTCATTTTCCCAAAATCTAAATGTGCAGAGTAGTGTGTTTTACAGATTTAGGAGAACACCAGACTCAAATAGAATCATAGCCTGGTAGATGTTGGAAGGGATATCTGGAGATCATACAGGCCAACCCCCTGCCAAAGCAGGATCACCTAGGGCAGGCCACACAGGAACACATCCAGACAGCTCTTGAAAATCTCCAGAGAAGGAGCCTCTACAACCTCTCTGCACATCCTGGTCCAATGCTCCAGCACCCTCACAGCAAAGATTTTTCCTGACGTTGAGGTAGAACTCCCTGTGTTCCAGCTTGTGTCCACTACCCCTTGTCGTATCACAGCACACCAGTGAAAAGAGACTGGACCCTTCTTCTTGACACCTTCTCTTCAGATATTGACAAACAGTAGTGAGATCTCCTCTCAGTTTTCTCTTTTCCAAGCTAAACAACCCCAGACCTCTCAACCTTTCCTCATCAGACACCTGTTCCAGTCCCTTCATCATCCTCATAATCCTCCATTATACCCTCATCAGTAGTTCCCTGTCCCTCTTGAAGTGGGAAGCCCAGAACTGGGCAAAATACACCCTCAAACTACTGGCCATACTCTTAACGCACCCTGGAAGTTCATTAGTGTCCTTGGCCACAACGACACATTGCTCATGGATAACTTCTTGTCTACCAGGACTCCCAAGGTCCTCGTCCATGAAGAATAAGATTCTTTTTCTTCATTTTCTAAGAATTTTATATAGTGCATAAAAATATATTACATTTTTATGGACTGTAGCAGTCAGAATGTCACTTGTCTGCCTGCCTCCTCACAAAACTGTGTTGCAGTGTGAACCTCTCCAGGCATAAGTGGCTGGGTTTTGAGATAAAATAAAGGTTTAAGGATTTCCCTGTTCAGGTTTTAATTTGGAGACAATGGCTGTCGGTATCGATTGTGGTCTTACATGTTCATGCAGTTGAGCAGATGCAATCCTGTTTGAAAAATATACTGGGGTTGGCAAACGTGGGTCAAAAAAGGTCATAACGTTTAAGTAAATGGCTTTAGTGACAGAAGTCTTGTTCTGTCAAAAGTTTTGGGGGTTGTTGGAGAGGGTCTAGAGAAGGCCACAAAGCTGATCAGAGGGGTGGAGCACTTCTCCTGTGGGGACAGATTGTTCAACCTGGAGAAGAAAAGGCTCTGGAGAGATCTTAAGAGTGGCCTTCCAGTACCTGAAGGGCCCTACAAGTAAACTGGAGAGGGCCATTTTGCAAGGGCTTGTAGTTATAAGGAATGGATTGAAGCTTGAGGAGGGGAGATTTAGACTGGGTATTAGGAAGAAATTCTTTACAGTAAGGGTGGTGAGACACTGGAAGAGGCTGCCCAGGGAAGTCACGGATGTCCCCTCCCTGAAGGTGTCCAAGGCCAGGGTGGATGAGACCTTTAGCAACCTGGTCTAGTGGGAGGCATCTCTGGGAATGGTAGGAGTTTCGAACTAGATGATCTTTAAGGGTCTTTCCAACCCAGACCATTCTACAATTGTGTGAAATCCTACTGCTGGTACATACCCATTTGCAAAGGATGTGGCTCTGCTCTTGTAATAGCTGTGAACAGTGACAATGCTAAAATTGTTTCCTTCCTTTCTGTTTCCTCCCCAGCTCTGGGATTGTACACGGTAAATGCAGTATATGAAGATACTATCACTATACCTTGTCGTCTAGAAGTACCACAGGGTCTTATGTTTGGAAAATGGAAATATGTAAGTATAGTTTACCTCTACATTCATTAGAGCTGGTGTAAAAGATGTGTAAATTTTGTGTATGAGATTACAAGACTGCCAATTGATAGGATTTCTCTCTTGGATATGAAGACATTCATCCCTGCGTGTTTGTAAGACCATGAGATTCCAATCTGCCTAGATTAGAGTTTTGAGGGATTAATTTCATTGTTGAAGAGAAATAATTATTCAGGAGTTCTCTGCCAGCTTGTGTTAGAGGCATGGCATATTCCCCAGTGGCGTCTCGCTCACTTGACAGAGCCATCGCCGTACATTTGAGTACTTCTGAAGGAGGCTACCTGCAGCAGGGTGTCTTTATCTCTGAGAAAGCTTTGTCCCTGAGTCTAGCTGATCCAGATAGTCACTCTGCGATATTTCATACCTCAGTGTATTTAATAAACAGTGAAGAAGAGGGTAGTGCTGACCTTAGTGGAGTTGCTGGTGTGTCCACTTTGCCGTTTGCGTTGTGTGGAGAGGAGAGGCAGAAATACCAGTGCTCTCCTGGTTGTCTGGGTCAGCCTGCAGTGGCAACACCACAGGATGCACTTCTGCTAGATGACACTGGTATCCAGGGCCAGAAGGAGAAGTGTATCAAAGTCAGATGAAACCGGGAAGCACACATGGATACAAATTCTTTTTTGCTTCTCTGATACAGTGACAATGAGTTTTCCTGCTATTGTAAAGTTCATCTACATCTCCTCTCCTGCTCTAACAAAATGCTACCAGCAGTAATGGATGATGTTTACTCAGTGGATTCAAAATGACCTCATTTTCTGTTCTCTTTAAAAATGGCATCCACCTGCCTGTTTGACAGCAGCCTGGTCTGCCACTGGGGGGGGGGGAGGCGGGAGCTTTCTTTCCCTTAGACCTGGAAGTTGGCAGTTTTTCATCTTTCACCCATTCAGGAGTTCCTGTTCCATAAATATGTTTTGGGAAATAAAGTTAGAAGTCTGTGGAGGATGTTTTCCAAAAAGGGACAGTGAAACTGTGTCATATAAACGTTCAGAAGAAGATGCAGGGTCTTGATTTTGCAATGCGCTTTTTAGTCTGCTGACTTCTCTTGGGAGGACTGTCTGTATGAAGAGGCAAGGTTATTTTGAGAAAAATAAATGCATTGTTTCCTTCTGGTACGTTTGGATTGCTCCTCTTGGACAAGTACCAAACAGCAAATGGAGACATTATAGCTTCTTCTAAATGGAAAGAGAGAGAACATCTAATGTGCAGAAATGCCTATCTGAGCACTGTTATATGAAATCATTGACACAGCCCACACAACCAAGTGAAAGTGATACTTACTCTCCCAGGCCAGCTCCCAGCATCACAGTATTTTTTGTTTTCAGCAGGGAAAGGGTTTGGTTTAGGACTTTCTGGTCAGATGACGATTGCATTGGAAGAAGAAAGAATTCCATTTTCTCCTGTGATGCTTTTGAGTGTAGCAATGCAGGTTCTTCTTGGTAGCCTGAGGGTGCTGGGGCATGTGCACCTTGGCAGGAGCAGGGTTTGCTCCCTTCAGCGTCTACCCGTGCATGCTGGTGGGATTATGGAGTTGAGAGTTCATTTTCTCTTGACAGCCAACTGTAAAACTTTGCTTCCTGTGTGACAGACATCTGAAGTAATCCGAGAGTTAAAAGTGGGAGAAGGAAAAAGACTATAAAAGAAACCGAACGTCACATTAGCTGTTGCCTCCTGCTCCCTACCTGACTCTGACACCACTCATCTCTTGTCACAGCATCATCTTGCTTTTGTGGGCTCTGCAGTCAAGCTGAGGTATTGTGCTGGGAGCACTGCTCACATCAGTGCTACAAGGTGCAAGGGATTAAAAGGGAATAAAAGCTTCTTCTGGACCCCAGCACAATACTGAACATAAAGATGGAATCAACCTTTCACCTCACTTTGTTTGAAGGCAGGCAGTGCCTGTCCCTACTTTGGGGGGCAGTGGAATGAAATCCTGCAGAGCTCAGCCTGTAGACTTTGTCTCTCATGAAAATAAAATGTTGATCTGGTAGGTTTGTGCAAGGCTGTGAACTTTGTATTCCTTCTTAGGATGGCAACTACAGACTTATAATATAAGGAGGATGTCTAGAAACAGTGTTTTCCAGATTATCCTGAGATACACAAATAGCAATATTTGATTGTATGTATATTCCCATGCTACAAGCTCTTGGGTCCTTTAAACACAAAGAAAGGACAAAAGCAAACAAACAAATGAAAAAACCAAAAACCTAGGAACTAATTTAGAACAAAATAGGCAGTTATGCCTCATTAAATCCTGCATTTGGAATGAAGTCTGAGTATCCCAGACAAACAATATGAATATGTAAAAGAATCCCAGGGGAAAAAAAAAAGGAAACCAAAGCTTTTGAGCCTAGCTCACAAATGTTTCTATTTCAAATATTTTTTCATACACACAGAGGCAGGTGGTGCCAGAACTACCAGCTTTCATCAAGAGGAAGCCCTGTGCTGTGCTGAGACTGAGCCAAAGCATTGAAATTATTTTTACTGATGAGATTGACAATGTGTACCACAGCAGTCTTAAACTGGTTCTTGAAAGTTTCTTCTCATGAATTTTTCGTTAGTGTAGCAGGAATAAATCAGGCAAAAAGCCATCTGATGCAGCTCATATATATATATATATTTTTTTTTTTTCTTTTTAGATTGTGAGTTTGTACCAATTGCAGATCTTCAGGAACTTCTAAATGAATGTTTATGCAAAATAGAGGTCTTTCTCCTTTTATTGTAGGAAATACCAAATGAATCTCCAGTATTTATTGCCTTCAGATCCTCAACAAAAAAAATTGTACAGTATGATGATGTACCAGACTACAAAGACAGGTTGAGTCTCTCAGAAAACTATACATTATCCATCAAGAATGCAAGAATCAGCGATGAGAAGAGATTCGTGTGTATGCTGGTTACAGAAGACGATGTCTCCGAAGAGCCAACGTTAGTCAAAGTCTTCAGTAAGTAAATCAAAGTTGTTGCTGCTGTGAAGATTCATCAGCATCTGAATCATAAATGGCAGAGACTTTTGTTTAATGGAAAGATGAAAGCCAAGAAAGTTAAGTTTGGCTGGGTAAATTAGTAAAGACCAGCAGATTTCTGCAGCTTTAAAAAATGTAATCTGCTGGTGGCATTTACGTAACGGGACTGCCTGCACTTGCAGTTTATTCATGATAAGCGCTGGCTCAAAGAGAATTTTAGGCTTTGATAATGACTCACTGATGTGATGTCATTTGGCCTTGGAAATGAAAAATGTAAAATTAGCACTGATTATTTTCCATTTGTTCTCTTAGCGGTGTCTTCTGTAGGAGGGAAATATTAACTGTGTGTGGTCTGCAGGATTAGATCAGTGGAAAAGAACTTTTTGCAAGGTCTTCTAATGACAAGACAAGAGGCAATGTATTGGAGATGAAGAGGGTAGATTTAGACATGGATATTAGGAAGAAATCCATTATAGTGAGGGTGATGAGACACGAACAGGTCGCCCACTGAGGTTGTGGATGCCCCCGCCCTAGAGATGTTCAAGGCCAGGTTGGATGAGGCCTTGACCAACCTGGTCTAGTGGAAGCTGTCCCAGACCATGGCAGGGGAGTTGGAACTAGATGATCTTTAAGGTCCCCTCCAACCCAAACTATTCAGCAATTCTGTGAAAGGTTTAAAGCAGCCCTGAGCAGCTAGTGTTCAGTGGTAGGAACTGTGACTGAGCAAGAAAGAGACTGGAGAAGTATTTGCTAACCTTAAAAGCTTCTGTTGTAGAAAGATGAGTCTGCAGTTCTGTTTTAGTTCAGAGCAAACTGTGGTGGAGTTGTTCAAGAAACCTGTGGACATGGAACTTAGGACATGGCTTAATGGCCATTGTGGTGTTAAATTGATGGTTGAACTCAATGATCTTAGAGGTCTTTTCCAACCAAAGCAATTCTATGCTTCTAAAATTCATTAGCATTTGATAATGCCTCAAACTGATTGCAAGACTGGTCCACACTGTGAACCCCAGTGTTCTGAGGTACAGTCCTGCACAAGAGTTTGTACAAGAGCATGGACAAACCCAGTTTCTTCTTGCTGCAGATTCAGAGCAGACATGTCATCTCTTAAACACTGACCCAGCTTGTGAAGGTGTCTGTGATTCCTTGGTAGGGGTGCAAGACTGCCAAGGCTTAGGTTAGTGTTTATAAATGCTGCCCTGTGACTGAAGTGAACACTATCTTCCTCAGCTTCATTATTTCTATGGCTGCTTTTGGCCTTTGTTACTCCTCTGGTGCAAATTTACTCTAAGTCTGTTATGAGAATGCCTTGCTTCCAGGGATGGGCAGTTTTAAACAGATCACTCTTCTGCTTGAAAAATTATGTTTTAGAAGTGCACTGTTACTCATCTCTCACATAGAATCTTAGGTTCAGTCTTGGGCCCCTCACTCCAAGAAGGACATTTTGTTGCTGAAACATGCCAAGAGAAGGGTAACAAAGCTGCTGCAGGGTGTGGAGAGCAGGGCTGGTGAGAAGCAACTGAGGGAAGTGGGGTTGTTCAACCTGGAGAAGGTAGGTTGAGGGGAAACCTCATTGCTCTCTACAACTCCCTGAAAGGAGGTTGTGGAGAGGTGGGGGTCGGTCTGCTCAACCAAGTAACAAGTGATGGGACAAGAAGTGGCCTCAGGTTGCACCAGAGAAGGTTTAGGTTGGATATTAGAAGAAATTGTTGAGTGGTCAGGCATTGGAACAGGCTGCCTGGGGAGGTGTTGGAGTCACCATCCCTGGAGGTGTTCAAGAAACGTGTGGACATGGCACTTCAGGACATGGATTAGTGGACATGGTGGTGTTGATTTGGTGGCAGGCCTCGATGATCTCAGAGGCTTTTTCCAACCTTAATGATTCTGTGAGAGAGTTGTTGGCAGTGTCTAGGCAGAGGTTCGTCAGTGGCATAAATGAGTTTGAAGTGAGATTAGGAGTCAGCAGCAATTCCTTTCTCCTGTTTCAATTTGACTGTAGTAAGAATGGAATCAATGACAGCAGGGAGGAGTGTGCTGAGAGCACAGCTCTTCAAAGGGCTGATAAAGAATTGCCATGTTTCCTTATCACACAGCAGTAAAGGTGTAGATGGAACAGTGGTAAGTGGTGAAAGGAAATGCTAACTGCCTAGATGACCGTGTGCTGCACTAAATATTGACACAGTGCCAGCTCAGCCATGGAGCACAACCTGTGTGTTTTGTTGTAAGCATTAATGCCAATGGAGAAGGCTTGTGTTTTCTGAGAAAGACAGGAATGGAGGATGCCACCTGTGTGGTGTGGCTGACATAGCTGCAAGAGAAAATCGCCTCTGCAGATTTTCATTTTGAGGTCACGTCTTTAAGATTCTCTTACCATTTCTTTCCACTTAACTTCATGGAATTATATAGAGTGACAGGGGGTGGAAGTGATCTCTGGAGATCATTGAGGCCAACCCCATGCCAAAGCAAGATCACCTAGGGCAGGCCACACAGGAATGTGTCTAGGTGGGTTTAGAAAGTCCCTAGACAAGGAGACTCCACAACCTCTCTGGGCAGCCTGTTCCAAGGCTCCAGCACCCCCACAGCAGAGAAGTCTTTTTCCTCATGTTGAGGTGGAACTTCCTGTGTTCCAGTTTGTGTCTGTTGCCCCTTGTCCTATCATAGGACACGATTGAAAAGAGACTGGCTCCACCTTCTTGGTGCCCATTCTTCAGACATTTCCAAGCATTAATAACATCTCCTCTCAGTCTTCTCCAGTCTAAACAGCCCCAAGTCTCATCAGACAGATGTTCCAGTTCCTTCATCATCCTCATAGCCTCCCTTGGACTCCCTCAAGTAGTTCCCTGTTCCTCTTGAACACCCTTGAGTCTAATTTTGGAGATTTCAATTTTTGTTGTTCTTTGCCTCTCTGGCATAATTGGGAAAGAGTTAAAATAACCTACAAGCTTCCTTTATTTAAGAAGTGGAGCTTCTAACTCCTTGAACCACAGATTCAGAGCTAAGCTGCAGCCCTGCAAACCCTCATAGCCCACAATCTTGTGCACCTCAACCCCAGAAGTTCTGCCTGAGGCTGGTTTTCACTGGAGCTTGCCACATCTTCAGCTGTGCTACCAGATTAACTCAGAGCTAAGGAGCTGAAATGGCTCGTTGCACAGGTACCACCTGCTTGTCTCACTCACTGGACTATTCAAACAAGCTCTACCAACTTTCCAGATGGATCCTGTCCTCATCTTTTTCACTTGTGGCCAGAGTTTCCAAAGCAGAGCAGCCCAGCGGACATTAGTTGCTGTCCTGCTACACTGATGCTTGGCTTTTGCAGACAGGGAGCTCTTTTCCTCCATATTACAGGATCTCTGTAGAGTTGGAAAGTGTTCTGGCAAGCTCTCAAGCCAAGAGATAAGCAGTGTGCTGAAGTTGCAAACACACCAAAGCAGGCTCTGCTGCAGCCAAGTTGAAAATTTCTTCTCACTGCAGACACTGAGCTAGTAAATGCCAAATAAGTCCTTCTAGTGCCTGACCTTGGTGCGTGTTGGGGAGGCTGTGAGGGTTTAACAGCTGGCCTTGCTTTTGGGAAGCTGCCTGGAGAAAGCAGATGGTGGCTTCTCTAATTGGAGAATTGAAATAGGCTACCCAGGGAGATGCTAGGGTCACCATCCTTGGAGGTGTTCAGGAAGTGTGTGGACATGGCACTTTGGGGTATTTCAACCTTACCATTCTATGATACTATGATTTAATTGCCATGGTGGCCTTAGGAAGGTGGTTGGAATCAATGATCTTGGCAGTCATTTTCAACTGAAAACAATTCTGTGATTCAGTGAGGTATCCCCTCAACCTCTTCTCCAGACTCCGCTCAACCTTACCTTATCAGACCTGTTCTCCAGACCCTTCCCCAGCTTTGTTGCCCTTCTCTGGACACACTAGCACCTCGATGTCCTTCGTGGAGTGAAGGGCTGAAAACTGAATCCAGTATTCAAAGTGTGGCCTCACCAGTGTTCAGTACAGGGACGCGATCACTTCCTTACTGGTGCTGGCCACACTATTGCTGATCCAGTCCAGGATGCTGGTGGCCTTCTTGGCCACCTGAGCACACTGCTGGCTCATATTCAGCCAGCTGCGCACCATGACTTTAGGTCCTTTTCTGCTGGACCATTCTGCAGCCACTGCCCCAAGCCAGTAGCACTGCATGGGGTTTGTTGTGAGCTAAGTGCTTGACCTGGCACTTAGCTTCTTCATCAGCACATAGAGGTTTTGGCAAGACAGTTTGAAGTTCACTCTGGGTCTGGATTACTGACAGCCATCCATTATTCATGGGGAGCTTGATGTGGGGAACAAGGTTCTGTGAGCTGGCATGGTTAAGGATGTTTCAGTCAGTTGGAGTATATACTATGTATGCTTATTTAAGTGGTATAGCTGGGATCTAAAGGCTTTCTTTGACTATATAAACATTGATTTTTTTTTTTTTATTTTTTTTAAATCCACTCACTCTTTCACCTCTTCCTTTAAACTTGTGGGGAAAAATGTCTCTTTTGAAGATAAAAATTTGCATTCCGGGCTTCAGGCCAAACTGTTTTAACACACAAGTTATATAGTCTCTAGACAGTAGTCTTTTATGATGGAAATACTGATAGATCCTCCACTTTGGCAAGCTAAGAGGTCCATCTACCATAAGAAAAGTAAACAAGAAAACATACTGGCACTGAAGAAAAAGTTTATTTATTTTGTTTATTTTTAAGAAAGTCATAACTAACTCAGAATCAGTTAATTACACTCATCTTTATCAACTGAATTTCTTAAATGTAACAAAACCACTTAGGGAAAAGAAACATCAGAAGACTCATAAGGTTCGATTTTGGTTCTTTGTGGTGTGATAGCTCAGTATACCTAGAGTAATATCCAGAGAAAAGCTGCTTTTCTTGTTGCTCTGGTTTCTGTACTGTTGGTTCCTTCTCCAGTATCTGAGACGGTCCTACAAGAAAACCAGGAAGGAACATTTAACAGGGGCTTGTAGTGACAAGATGAGAGAGAGTGGATTAAAGCTGGAAAAGGGGAGATTTAGACTGGATATTAGGAATAAATTCTTTACAGTGAAGGTGGTGAGACACCGCAACAGGATGCCCAGAGAGGCTGTGGGTCCTCCCTTCCTGTAGGTGTTCAGGGTGTTCAACTGGACAAGGCCTTGAGCAACCTGGTCTAGTGGCAGGTGTCCCTGCCCATGGCAGGGGGGTTGGAACTAGATGATCTTTAAGGTCCCTTCCAACTCAAACCATTGTATGATTCTATGAGTCTGTCTGTCATAGAAATCAGATGGATCAGATGAAGTTCTCTCCTCTCAGGTGCCAACATATTGTCAGAATGCTTGGGATTCATTACAGAAGGTATGACACATTGTCAGATGGTGCTTTTTTCTTCCCAATCCATTTCCTAACACTAAGATAGAAATATCTCACTTTTTCTTCTTTTAATGGCTAAGACAATACCAGGACAGCTTATTCTATTTAGTCTCAAAGTCCATGTATCTTTGAGCAACTCTCTTGTGTTTCAAACAGCTGTTTGTGCTCCCTTCACTAGCCCTTTTATCCTATTTGTGTTTTAGAACAACCCTCTCAACCGGAAATCTTACATCAAGCAGACTTCTTAGAAACAGAGAAGCTACAAATGGTAAGAGCAGCATTCTCCCTCAAATTTGTGTCTGACAGCTGCCTGAAATCCCTTTACAGTCGGGATACAGAGCAAGGTGATGGAGTGAGGTTCAGAGAAGGCAGTGTGTACATGGGTGCACATCTGCACAGGCCATAGCCAGGCTAAGCACAAAGCAATTCCCTCACTGTTGCTGTGTTAGCCTTGCCTGATTCTGCAAAAAGAGACCATCTTGATCTTAGACCCAACAACAATCCCTCTTCCAAATTTTACCTGTGTTTCACTGATGGGATTTGTCCTACTTCAGAGGAACAGCTGGGGTTAAGCATTTTAACTTTTCTAGAAATGTTTACCCAAAGAAACTATAGAATGATACTAAAACCTAGTGATGAAAACCAGTGACAAATACTCTGTTTTGCAGCTTGGGGAGTGCATTTCAAGAGACAGTTATCCTGAAGGCAACGTTACGTGGTACAAGAACGGGAGACTCGTGCAGCCTGTGGGAGAAGGTACGTTGCAATAATGACTAATGTCCCTGAATCCAGACAGCTATACGCATGAAGAACTGGGTTTGTAAGTGTAATGGAGGGGTAATTAATTAATGCAAGATTATTTTTAAAGATTAATACTGGTTTATTAATATTCAGTGTTCAGAACTCTCACCACTCAGATCACTAATTTTGATAACAATCAGTTCTTCGCATCTGAAAACTTTCTGCAGGTAATAACATAGGATCTAGAGATAAGTAATATTAATAATATAACATCAATTGAACTGGAAGAGAAGGTTCCTGCAGTCAGTACACCACTTGCAGTCAGTACTCCGCTTGCCCACTAGATGGACTCAAGGAGCTCCTTTCTGGTTATGATAGAAGGCAATGGTGCATTACAAGAGGCTTGAAGTATTTACTCACAAAACATCTCCCACCTCATGGGGCTAGCTACAGCTTCAGACAGTACCCAAATGCTTTCAGGGAATTCTGTTACTGTCTCGTCAGCCGCTGAGACTTCTGATTCTTCCCAGGCTTCAGGCTGCTGCGGAAAGGAAGCAGACAATCTCTGACCTGGTCCTGATCTCCTCCGGACAATCTGTGTATCTCCAGGACTTCCAGTCTTGGCAGGAGGCTTTCAGGTGCAGGCAGGATGTCTGCGGTATGCAGTCTCAGCATGGTGTCACGCTGGCTACGCAGGCCGATTGCGTGGAGGCTTTTAGAGCCTGTTCCTGGTAAACTGGACACAGGCAGTTTCCAGGTAGTTCAGGATAAAATAAGGCAGTAGCAAGCAGGCAAGCAGGGATACTACAGCAGAGCACATTGTGTCACCTGCTTATCTCCTTTTATCAATATAACCTGAGACTAATGGGCCTTTGGACACAGAATAGCCAATCAGAATGGCAGTTAGCCAAGCTTGACCGTATTAGGTGAAGCCATAGGCTTGCTTTACCCTTTTTAGAGCAGAACACAGGCCTTGCATAAGGCATACCCAAGCTGCGCATGTGTACCTTGTTTACTACAGGATGCAAAGGGCCAGGGTCCTTAGACTCAGTGTCTCCAGGTTCTTTCTCCTCTTTCCTGTGGTTGCTTCTCCCTGTAGCAGAAGGAGGGAGAGCAGAAAAACATGTCTGGGCAAGCCAGAACGTGTATAAGCCTATTTTGGCCTGCTTAGGCCTACCATGACAGTAAGAGCTGCCCTACTTTACTCTGATGTATGGGTAAAACCACACATGGGGAGGAGGGTTCCCTTTGTTAATGCTATTGCAAAGCTACTCTTGATCCTGTGTAGCTTGTAGAAACCTGTATCTAATTTGCAACTTCTTACAAGGTGTTAACAGTCTCAGTTCCACACCTGTCCAGTATTGTCTTTTGGATCACATGGATATAATCATTTCTTTATACAGATATTTATATGTACCCTACAGGTGTTTTCCAGGATATTTAAGAACAACATTAAGGTTTTTCCCTTCCTTTTGAATTTGAGTTTTGACATCAGACCAGAGTATTTCACCTTCCATGAAACAAACAATGCTTACAAAATCAAGTGATAAATAATGATCCTAAAAACTGGTTTTGCCAGCATTTTTGAAACCTTCTTCCTGTCTTACAAAATAATCTTGAGATTTGTATTACATAAACCCCACAGTTTTCAGTTTGCTTTTGATTTAGGAGCTAAGATTGATTTGATTTCTGTGTTAGCAGTACATTGGTGATAAAATAGTCTTGGTGGAACCATCGGTGGCAATATCAGAAGGCAATGATTTGTACAGTCTCTTGGGGTCACGCTACTTGTGCGTTTGTAGTAGACAACAAAATGTAGGGAGAAGTTGGCAAATTCAGTCTGTGCGACACTGAAACAGTATTTCCATTTCCTTTTCAGCTGTGGTCATAAATTTGCAGAAGAGTGTGAACAAAACAACTGGACTCTTCACCATGACGTCATCTCTTCAGTACATACCAAAGAAGGAAGATGCAAATGCCAAGTTTTCTTGCATGGTGACCTATTATGGACCATCTGGACAGAAGACAATACAGTCTGAACCAGTTGTCTTTGATGTTCACTGTGAGTAGTTAAAAAGAATCTATTGCTGTATGAAGTCCATCTCAAAGAGAGTTAAGACAATTACAGAGACATTGTTGGATGAGGCCTCTAGCAAGGTGGTATAGTGGGAATTGTCCCTGACCGTGGTAGGGGGCTCAGAACTAGATGACTTTTATGGTCTGTTTCAATGCAGACCATTCTGAGAATCTATGAATTGCAGCTTAGCTGTCGAGATGGTTTCTTCAAAGCTGATTTTCAGCAAGAAGGTCTGAGCACGTTCTGCAGTTTTTACTTCCCTTCAGGTTTAGCTGTGATTTCTTTCTACCACTCGATGTCAAGATTGCACTGATAAGGAGAAAGTGATAGCCACAAAAAGTTAGGGTGAAAAGGGTGTTAGCAGAACTGTAGCAGAGGTTACAGGAGTGGATTAGGATGCTGAAGTTCTGAAAACACCTTTCCACTGTAGATTTTGGTGGCTATCACTTGCCTCTTGTAAGTCATTACAGCAATTCTATGTGAAATATGCAGTAAGTACACAACGTGGTTTATAATCAACTCAAATGCTTCTCATCACTGCATAGTCAACACTGAACACTTAATGCTGGCAGGCTACCTTGCATCTTGTAGTTTCTCCACAGCTCTTAAGATACTGATCTTCAGATTTAAAGTGTGTCATTTGGATATTGGCAGGCTTTCTAGTAGACAATTTGTGTGAATAATTACTTCCAAGTAATCTTGGTAAGTAATTCTTGGTAAGCAATTCTCCCAGAGAAGGACAGCAATGCTGGTAAAAGGTCTAGAGAGCAAGCCTTCTGAGGAACACCTGAAGGAACTGAGGTTGTTCAGTCTGGAGGAGAGGAGGCTGAAGGGAGACCTCATTGCTCTCTACAGCTGCCTGAAAGGAGGCTGGATTGAGGTGAGGCTCAGTGTCTTCTAATAGCAGGTTCTAGAATGAGAAGAAACGGCCTGAAATTGTGCCAGGGCAGGTTTAGGTTGGATATTAGGAAAAATTTCTTCACTGAAAGAGTGGTCAGGCATTGGAAGAGACTGTCCAGGGAGGCGGTGGAGTCACTATCCCTGAAGGTGTTCAATAAACACATGGTCATGGTACTCTGGGGCATGGTTTAGTGGCCGTGGTGGATTTAGGTTGAACTCAATGATCCTGGAGGCCTATTCAAACCAAAATAATTCTGTGATTCTATGCAAGGAAGATGAGGCTATTGCATGTGAAGGAGGGAGCATGTGGCTTGTTGAAACTCCATACCCCCTCCTTTTCTTTCTATGAGTGAGATGCTGTGTTAGGGCTCTGAACTGTTGAGAGGCCACGGAAAATGCAGCTCCTGTTATCGAGAAATCCCATAGCAGAAGACAGACATGATGAATGCCTTGAGGGTCAGAAGGACTGTAGAGTGCACACTCGACTGAGCACACAAAATCAACTGTCAGGGCAAAGAGTTTCTCTGCTCCGTAGATAGTTTTAGTGTTTAATAAGGTGCACAGTACTATGCCTTAATGCAAGACTGGCATTTTTGGTGGAATTTTATTTATTCACTGAAATGAAAACAGTGAGAGTTGCCAGCCCCATATTTTCTCCTTTAGTTTACTTCATTTTGCTTTGGGTTTGAAAAATTGTGTTTAGGCTTCTACTTAGAAAAAAAACAGCATCTATTACAATATCCTTTACCTTACATTTTACTTTGGTAATATTCTGTTTTTTAACTTATGGTTCAACTTCACTGAACATGACAGAAGTATGTTACATTTACAGTTCTGTTGACTACAGTAAGGGTCCTGTTATGTTCACCAAATTAATCTTTCTGAAAGCCTCTAGTGATCAGCATATAGAATAGGCTGAAAATAGTAGTTTAGTTCATATTTCTTTCTTTTTAATGCAAGAAGGCTATTATCTGGTGCTAATGGAAGGCGTCAAGAGCTTCAGTTGTTTTTCTAATTGCTGCAGTCCTCCAAAAAGTGAACTTCAGAGAGGACAAGTTAATCCCTCGTAATGAAGTCACGTTCATACTGATCAGGGCTTTTTCTTTTCCTGTAAGCACATAGAATTGTAGATGGTAGGAGTCGGAAGGGACCTCTGGAGATCAAGTCAAAGCCCCTGCCAAAGCAGGATCACCTAGGGCAGGTCACATAGAAATAGAATCAGAATTACAGAATGCCAGGTTAGAAGGGACCCCAAAGATCATTTGGTCCAAGCTTTCTAGGTGATAGACTTGAAATGAAGTGGCCCCCGTCAAGCTGAGTCTTCAAACTGACCGATGTAGGGGAACCCACTCCTTCTCTTGGGAGATGATTCCAATGTCTAATTGTTCTTAGGGAGAAACATTTTCCTCTGGAGTCCAATGGGAATCTGCTCAGCATTAACTTGTCCGCATTACCCCTTGCCTCTTCCTTGTGACTCCTTGTGGAAAGGGAGTCTCCATCCTCCTGGTAGCCACCCTGGAACATGTCCAGGTGGGTCTTCAAAGTCTTTACAGAAGGAGACTCCACATGACATGGGATTTTGGTGAAGAAACACCAGTTACAGGTATTTTGATGAAGAAAAAAGAATAACATATGGCTCCTTTGCCCTTATTTCATTGACAAAAAGAGCGGAAGCGTGATTAACTTCAGTTCTCTTCTGAAGAGATCTACACATGCAGATACCTTCACCTGCTTGATAAAATCACATACCCTTGGGCCATGAATATTGTATGGGTAGTGTCACTCTGTGGTGGATTTTTTTGCAGAAGCTATTAAGCGTATCCATTATTTTTGCAGATCCAACAGAGAAGGTGACTATTGAAGTGCTGCCACAAAGCAGAACCATTAAAGAAGGCGATAACATCACTCTGAAGTGCTCAGGAAACGGCAACCCTCCTCCACAGGAGTTCTTGTTTTACATTCCTGTAAGTCTTGCCTCGCTGTCACTGCCTGGTGAAATATTCTGTGTCATCCCTTCCTACAGACATTGCTCCATGTCAGTGTCTACGTGATTTTGTAACAAATGAAGGCAGGAATTCAATGTGACTGAAACTGAGGATAGACATCAGCCATTACATCAGACTCTGAGGACACCTCACCTGAGCTGGCCAAGTAACTTCTGCTCACCCCCACCCCATACAAAGGTTTATTAGGTTTGGACCTACTAAGGCATCATTTCCAATTACCAGATATTTTAATAAGAAGTGGTTTGGACTAAAGTAGTTTATCATTCTGAATGAAACCTTCTCACCTTTTGTCATAACAGACAAAGATAGGCTGAACGTTGGGTTGAAAGTTAGGGTTTCAGGTTGGATATTAGGAAAAAATTCTTCACAGACAACATTATCAAGTTGGAACAGGCTGTCCAGGAAGGTGGTAGAGTCACCANAGTTCCCCTGTTTTTTTTTTTTTTTGGGGGGGGGCCTTTCACAGGCGACTCTTTTGACAATTTCTATTCTATTAATTCATTCATTCTTTGGTAACATAAAAACACAAAAAAAGAATGAGAAATGACAGCACAGGAGAAAGGGTAGAACAAACCTGCATAAGATGGAGACTGAAAAAAATAAAAGCTTTGGTACCATCTTAATATTGGTGAAATCGGGGTGCATCAAGAAGAGTGTGGTGAGCAGATGAAGGAGGTTCTCCTGCCCCACTGTGCTGGGCTGGTGAGACCACAGCTAAAATCTTGTGTCCAGTTCTGTGCTCCCAGTTCAAGAAGGACAAGAGGCTGCTGGGGAGAGTACAGCAAAGGGCACAAACATGATGAGGGGACTAGACTATCTCTCTTAGGAGGAAAGACTGAGAGAGTTGGGACATTTTAGTCTGGAAAAGAGCGTTGATGAGGGGGATCTCAACAATGTTGGTCAGCACTTAAGGGGTGAGTGTCAAGAGGATGGGACCAGTCTTTTTTCAGTGGTGTCCAGTGACAGAACAAGGGGTAATGGGCATAAACTTGAACATAGGAAATTCCATCTAAACAAGAAGAGGAACTTCTTTAATTGAAAGTGGAGCACAGGAACAGGCTACCCAGAGAAGTTGTAGGGTCTCCACCTCTGGATGTGTTCCTGTGTGACCTCTATGTGAATCTGCCTTGGCAAGGGGATGGAACTGGATGATCTCCAGAGGTCCCTTCCAACCCCTACCATTGTGTTATTCTGTGAAATCAATGGCCAGATGTGGCTTTATCTTGGAAGATTCCTAGTCCTGCCTCCTGTGTCCTGCTTCTCTCTATTATTTTATATCTTTTGCATTGTTGCTTTACTACAGTAGAAAGCAGAGCTGATCTTGAGAGAGATCAAAAGCAGTAGCATGCTTTCAGGTATTTCTATAACTGCACATCAGCCTTTGACCTTCATCTACTTTGGATTCCAGGTGTACTTGAATTGCTGAAGAGTAGCAAGAGAAATTGGGAGCTGAAGAACATTTGGTTTCAGTAGTTAATCCTAGGAACTCATTATCTGCCAAGGAAAAAGTATATGGTCTCTTTCTGTGCTCCACTGTCAGAGTGAGCTGAACACCCAGGTCTATCTTCTCTTCAGCCTCCTTCCTACCTCTGATCCCAGTTCTTTCTCTAAAGGAGAGCTGGAACAGGGGTTGTTTAGTCTGGAGAAGAGAAGGCTGAGGCAAGACCTCATTGTTCTCTACAATGGCCTGAAAGGAGGTTGGGGTGAGGTGGGGATCGGTGCCTTCTCCCTAATATCAGTGATATTCCAGGTGTGGTCTCACCTGGTCAGAGTAGAGAAGGAGGAGAACCCCTCTTGACCTGCTGGGTACTCTTTTCCTGATGTACCTCAGAATAGCACTGTCCCTGTTGACTACCAGGGCACACTGCTGTCCCCTCACTTCATGCTTTTTCCTCAGCTCAATATATCAGTTTCAGGTACAGATTTGGAAAGTTTATTTTGCTGTTGTAATTTGTGCAGCACATGTACTCAGAGACTGTTCCAGTCATTTGGTTTTTTTTCCACCTTCTCCTTTCTGTTAGACTTTCCAATTTTGTGTTGTAATAACCTCTTAAAATATGTTAGTCATTGTAATGGGAGGGGTAATTGATTGCTGCAAGATGATATTTTAAAATATTAATATATGGTTTATTAATATTAAATATTCGGAACTCGCATCACCCCAATCACCATTTAATAATAATAACAGGCTCTTTGCAACATTATGGAAACTATATACAGGTTATAGTTGGATCTAGAAATAACTATTAAATATAAACATTAATTGAACTCGATATAAACTAGAAGAGAAGGCTTTGCGGGCAGTATACCGCTTGCGACCAGTACGCCGCTTGCTCACTAGATGGACACAAGGAGCAACTTTCTGCTTAGATCAGAAGGCAATTAATAATTACAAGAGGCTTTTGGTATTTACTCACAAAAATATCTGACAGTACCCAAGGCTCGTAGCAGGGATACTGTCGGTAGCCGTCAGAGGCTTTAGTTTCCCCAGTCTTTTGGAGAAANAGCCAATCAAATGGCAGTTAGCCAAGATATGGCCATATTGGGTGAAGCCATAGGCTTGCTTTACCCTTTTTTGGGCAGAACACAGGCCTTGCACAAGGCAATTGTGTGCACCTTGTTTACCACAGGGTCTGGGCAGGCCACAGACCCCAGACTTAGTGGCTCCAGGTTCTTTGTCCCTTTTCCCGCAGTTGCTCTCCCCAAAAGAGAGAGAGCAGAAAAACATGTCTGGGCAAGCCAGGAGATGCACAAGCCCAATTTGACCTGCTTAGGCCTACCACAACAGTCATTCAGTTAAAAGAGTAAGCTTTTTAAAACCATAATGTCACTCAGGAAAGAAACCTTAGCATTATTAATAGCTAGTATGGTACTCTGGGACATGGTTTAATCTCTGTGGTGGTGTTAAATTGACAATTGGACTCAATGATTTTAGAGGTCATTTCTAACCAACACAATTCTATGATTTTATGCTGTGTGTCTACATATTGTGGAGTATTTTACCATCCTTAAAATAAAAAGAATTCAGAAATGTCATACCAGATGATCCTCGGGGTCCCTTCCAACCTGGCATTCTGTGATTGTATAAACAAACATTAATGTTCTTAGGAGGCCCATACATAATAAATATTTTGTTTCACATCCACAGGGAGAAACAGAAGGTATAAGGAGCTCAGAAACTTACATAATGACAGATGTGAGACGAAATGCAACAGGAGAATACAAGTGCTCTCTGATTGATAAAAGCATGATGGATCCGACCACCATCACTGTACACTGTAAGTCGCTGCATTTTGTACTCCTAGTCAGCACAGAAACCTACCTTCTGGGATGATCTCTCCCTGCTTGACTTGGCTATATCAGTCCAGTTAACCTACAGGATAACTGAATGATGAAATTGGTTTGGTGTCAGGTAATTTTAATTTTTTTTTCTAATGGATTTCTGTTTGGAAACCTTGCTTACCTCACTCAATTGGCTTAGACAAAGATTCACTTTCTGTAAACCTTGTGTAGTATATGATATGATGAGGGTAGATTTAGACTGGATATTAGGAAGAAATTCTTTGCAGTGAGAGTGGTGAGACACTGCAACAGGTTGCCCAGGGAGGTTGTGGGTGCCCCCTCCCTGGAGGTGTTCAAGGCCGAGCTGGACAGAGCCAGGAGCAGCCTGGCCTAGTGGGAAGTGTCCCTGCCAGTGTCAGGAGTTGGAACTAGGTGATCTTTAAGGTCCCTTTGAACTCAAACCATTCTGTGTATCTATGAATATTTCTGCTCTATCACAGATAGTGAAAGCTCTTGTACTTTGTTTCACTGAAGTGAAGAGATATAGGGCAAATGATTCTGGCTGTGACTGTACTTTAGAATGTACTGAAAGACACAAGCTGGTCCACAGTTGTGTCACTCAAGGTCATTCCTCATAGTTAAATTCACATTAGTCTGCTATCCTTTCATCTTAACCTCTATGAGGTCAACGTGTGAGGAGTCTCGAGAAGGGATTGAGGAATTTGTTCTGCTCCCATCAGGCAGGTTAATTTTTTTTCACTTCTCTGAGAATCTGGAGAGCTTCAGAGCTCAGTGAAGTTTCCTTAGCTGGATCCTAGAGTATTTACTCGCACTTTATCAGAAGCACTTTAAAAGCAGCCATTGAACTGCTTCAACCATTGAAGAAATGGTTGCTTTTCAATGGTTGCTTTTCATCTCTTTGTGTGAGGAAACAAGAGCAGAAACCCATTCAGACTTTGCTGTAGCTCACAGGCTGTGAGCAGAAACTCAGGCCAATGGTACTAGGTTTCCTCTGAAACTGTTGATGGGCTGAAATCTTCCCAGTAACATAAAGACCTCTAACAGTTTTACAAGTTGAGACAGACATGATGGATAAAGAAGTTTAAAGACTCTCACAGTCGCATAGAAAGAAACTTCATGTCAGTATACTTGATTTTGATATTTATTTTTCTTCCGGAAGAGGTACAATGCATGCAGAATATATCTGTACAGGAATAATTACACTACCTCACTTAATGAAAATTTGACATTTAATAAGGTCACCTGCTCCTTCTCCTCCTTGCCCTCTCTCTTTGCTAAGAGTCAAGCTATGTAAGAACTGAAGAGAGCTCTCTACTATGCCACTAGCTGCCCCATCTCAAAGGTAGACTGGATGTTAGGAGGAAGAATCTTTACAGTGAGGGCGATGAGACACTGGCACAGGTTGCCCAGGGAGGTTGTGGCTGCTCCCTCCCTGGAGGTGTTCAAGCCCAGGTTGGATGAGGCCTTGAGTGACCTGTACTAGTGGGAGGTGTCCCTGCCTATGGCAGCGGATTGGAACTAGGTGGTCCTCGAGGGCCCTTCCAACCTTACTATCCTGTGATTCTATGGTACAAGTGACCCTTCTATTTTACTCTGAGTGGATTGCGCATCTGCTTGTACTTCCATAAACAGTTACTTTGAAGAATGGCTTCTTGAGCTCCAAGTTATTTATAACAATCCAGTTTTCCTGTCTCTGTGTGTCAGAAGAGCTTTACTATATGAGAGAAACATAGATTTTCTTGACAGAAATCTTTCCGGCACTGGCAGCTACTCAGAACTTGTAGGTACACTGGTACCCTACTGCTTTACTTCACTTAGAGTTCATTTTGGCTTGTTTGGCTTTTTTAAAGCAGCTCTACCTGCAATAAAGCCTTTGTTTAAGGTGAGGGGCAGTGGCTTGGGGTAGCTCAGTTATTCCCGAGTGCCCAGACCATTCTCTGTCTTTAAGCTCCTTGGGTGGCTTGCCTTATGCTGATCTAAAGCTTTTCTGCACCATGTTTTCTTGCTAGGAGAACTCCTTTAATAGCTTTCTCAGACTCTTAGGAGTGTTATAATACTCTCCTTCATCTTTCAGTTGCTTACTTTATATTAATTTTCCAGCAAAAGTCAGTAATTTTTAGTGCTTTCCACTTCTAATGTGCTTATATAATTTTTAGCATTAGATCTTCAGATTTTTTATGCCTCCATGATTATTTTTTGTCTTTCAAATAATACTTATTAATGCCTATCAAATCCTACCTTTCCTCCCTCCTTTGCTTTTATTACTTACTTTTTCATGCATGGGTGAATATTCCTGTCTATGCTGTTGCACTGAAAAAGCCTTAATTCTGAGACTGATCTTTTCATTTCCTCATGTCCAATCTAGGTACTTTAGGTCTTTTTCACTTAGAACAAAAACAACCCACAGAACACCAACCCAAAACACACCGACACCAACATTTCCCCATCCCAAACCAAAAACCCCAGAACCAGACCTCTCCAGCCAAACCAGAAACACTGACCAGACACCCCTAAACCAAAACAAAGACCCCAAAAGCAAAACCTCAGCCAAAGCGTAACACCCAGTTTGTTTGCTGCAGTATTCCTCACATTAATTCCATACCTCTCTCCCATGATGTGGTAATACATGCAGAGAGCACCCTTTGTCTCTTCCATGTGCTACTTTGTATGCAAAGGCAGCACTGAAATCAATGCAAGACTTCAAGTGAGAGCACATTAAGAGCTAGCATGTATCAAAAAGGGTGCCTGATGAGAAGTTCGTTTACGAGGAACATTTCACAGCCAAACTGGAAATAAATGGAAAATTCTTGAAACAAAGGTTTTCATGCAATGGCAAGGAAAACTAATTTTGAGATTTTTCTGTGTGCAAGAAATGCTTTCTCCTCGTCCTTTCATACCAGGAACAGATAATTGGCTAATGGAGCATGTAAGCTGAGAGAAGTAAAAGGAACCTACATCATATTTCTTTGTAGACCCTGCAGATAATTATTAATCCAAATCAAGTTGCTGTGTGCAGGGTTCCTAGAGGAGATTCTTTTTAAACAGTAGCTTAATGCTGTACTTTGTCACATAAATCAACTTACAAACAAGACTTGGAGCAACCTGGTCTAGGCGGAGGTATCCCTGCTCATGGTAGGGGGGCTGGAACTAGATGATCTTTGGAGTCCCTTCCACCTCAAGGCATCCTGTGATTCTATGAAATACTGCTCTAGCTATGCAGTTTATCTTGACAGATTAAATTTTCCTGAACCAATAGAAGAAGGATTGTAATCTCAGTTACACCCCAAAAACTGGGGGGGCGGGAGGTAGTACCAGGACTGCTACTGTGGAGAAAAACTGAGTTGAAGAATTGACTGGGCTCTGTCTTGCCTGAGATAAACAGCAAAAATTCAGTGAGTTCCTGTGAGAGGAATCCCTTCTGTATGGTCTGTGGTGACCTCTTAGGTTTGAGGTGTTATCTTGCTTCTGAGACCAAAAGGTTTAAGTAGATGTGTTGAAAGAAGGTTACCTTAAGGGGAAAAAAATAACTTAGCTTTTTTTTGTTTGTTTGTTTTTGATTTTTTTTTTTTATAACCAGCCATGTTCCTTAGTAGTATGTGCTCAGGAGAAACATCTGTATCTGTATGCAAATGCTCACTGTCTAAATGCTGTCATATTCTTGTTGTTCATAATATTAATATCAATAACAATATCAACAACATTAATAATGTTGTTACCGTTATTAGTAGTATTATTAGTTTTTCTTGTAGAAACAATGATAAGATCTCCAGAATATTGTTACTTTGGTTGCATTTACTAGTTTGCAGAGACAGGAGAAGTCCCCATAGGGATACAGAAGCAAAATGCCATTTTATCTCTCTGGCAAGAGCTGTGCTTTACTCACACACAGATGAAAGCACAGTTTTTGTGACCTCTTGGACAAGGCATTCAACTCATAACACAGATAATAACGCAGACTCATAGTACAGGATAGACCCCAGTTGTTCCCTCTACTTCTGCCTTTTAATTACAGTGGTGTTCCCAGGGCAACCACTGAATGAAGCCAGCAGCTAAGTAAGTTCACTGTTTGTTTTTGGGGGTTGTTTTTTAAAGAAACTGTTTTCCCTTTCCTCTGCCAACTGAGCCAACTGATCTTGCCTCAAGCTTTTTTTTAAACTCCGCTTGAGAGCCAAAAGGATGCTTTGCAGTCCTTTGCCAGCAAGGACTATATTCATGATGAAATCATGTGTGCTTGCCGTTTGAGAGTGCGTGTGTGTGTGTCTGCATCTGTGATAGTCCTTCAACCAGGCAATTTGGCTCCAAGCAAGGCACTGTGAGGTGAAACAAAAGAGGTTTAGCTTGGCAAACTCTGCTTTTCTTTCTGTGTAGGTTTGAGCTTTTTTTGTTTGTTTGGATTTTTGTGTGTTCTTGTTTGGGTTTTTTGAAATAAGAAATCACCAGACCACCAAATCCATACACTAAGAAAAATCTACAGCAGTGTTTCCTGATCTTTGTGTTAGTGGTTATCACCAAATACTGTTCCCTTGGAGCCAAAACAGGTCAGGCAGTGCTTGGACATAAGTTACACAAAAATGGCTTTCGAAGTTACAAACCAAAAAGCAATATATCAAAGGGCCTCAGAACCCTATGTTTCAGACTCTTCATGTGTTCATCATCATGTCTTATGAACCCTGTGTTAACTTTCCTCATCCCTTCAGACGAAAATCAACTTGTTTCATCAGATTTGAGAAAGTTACCCCTTCTCCTCTCCTCCATTCTTACTGTTTAGGTAAATCTGTCCCCATCTGCACGACTTCTCTGAAGATTTATTTCTGCTCAGCCCACAGCAGCCTGTGCTTCCCCTTGCAAGCTGCACATAATGCTATGTGAAGCACTCCTCCATCTTCTCCTTTCTCCTCTATTATTATTTCAGCAGTACAAGATGAAATAAAATGTATCCATTTGTCTAGTGATTACTGCGGTTTTGCTTTTCCATTTAACTGATAATTGCAGCAAAAACATGAATGTTCCACAGTGCCTATTTTAGAGTAATTCTCTCTTCTCCCTTAACTTGTAAAATTGACTTAGGTTTTATTGAAGAGATGAAATTTTTAATTTAATAAGTGCAATTAGTCACATTTTCTTTCCTTGGTGAGCCTTTGAAATAGGCCAGGCTTTCTGAGATTAACTTTTGACAAGTGTTGTTTCTGTCCCAGATTTGGATTTGCAGCTTACTCCTAGTGGAGAAGTCACCAAACAGGTTGGTGAGGCCCTGCCTGTGTCATGCACGATTTCTTCGAGTAGAAATGCAACCGTGTTTTGGATAAAGGTCAGTAATTTGTCTGCTGAACACTTTATCTGAGTGTTCACCTCTCCATATTACTGCTGCTGCTGCTTCAGTGTTCTGGAAGGAGGGAGGGGAAGGAGAGAAAGGAGGAGAGGGAGGCAAGGGAAAAAAGGAGTTCATTGGACTTTTTAAATAATTTTCTTATTTTACGTCCTACAGAAGGGGCTAAAATGAGAGCTACTGACTTCAGGCTGCTGTCTGAAAATCAGTTACAGGGAGGTAGTGACAGAGATGTAACTTCATTTAAATAATGTCTACCAAACACTTTGAGAATCAGGTCCCTCTAAGAAGGAAAGCCTGTTTGGAGGAATTTGGAATCATTGATTGTTTTCCGAGGCAAGCTTAGTCTTGGTTCCAATAAACATAATAAAAAGGGCAAGGCAGATTGAGAGATCGGATATTAGCAACTAATGCTTAGTGGCTGGTGGAAAAAAAGGTAGCTATCATAGGTGGGAGGTTTAAATCAAGCCTGCACTACTGGAAACTAAAAATAACGATACTTGATGCTTCTTTAGTAGCATATGTATGTTGGTCTCCTAAGCATGGCCTAGAGGAGAGTTGTCTGTGTATCGGTTTGTATCACTAGTGGGTTTGGCTAGCCTACTAGAAAAGCTCAGAAATATTTCTACACTCCACCTATGTCTTCTTCAAGAAGAAGGGAGGGAGGTGGCTTTTATAAACCTCTAGTAGTTTCCACGTCCCATGCTGTTAACGTTGTTGCCAGCTATTGAAAAGTAGATTTTAATTGAAGAGCTCTTAAAAAATAAGGCTGTAATCTACCAAAGCATGTGAAAAATTCTGTAGTCACATTTATAATTTAGAGGTTAATGTATTCTGAATTAGAATTCACAGAGATTAACTCCTTCCTTTTTCAGGACAATACCAGAATGCAAACAAGTCCATCATTTTCAAGTCTTCAGTATCAAGATGCTGGAAACTACGTCTGTGAAACTACTCTGCCGGAAGTTGAAGGGTTAAAGAAAAGAAAGTCACTTAAGCTTATTGTGGAAGGTAAGAGAGTAGATAGCTGTGATTATTAATAGTCTCTTTTTTTTTTCTTCTTCCAAACAAAGTGGTTAACTGTAATATTGTTCTTGTAGGAAAACCTCAAATCAGAATGACAAAGAAAACCAACGCAAATAAAATGTCCAAAACAATTGTCTGCCATGTGGAAGGCTTCCCCAAACCAACAGTGCAGTGGACAATTACTGGTAGTGGAAGCATCATAAATAAAGCAAGTATCTTTTCTTACAGTTTCATTCACTAAAATAGAGTGCATTCCTTAAAACCAAGGAGTATTTTCTAGGTAGCAAGATTGAAGAAAATAAGTCTATTTCATTTATCTAAGAGAAAGTGGAGTGAAAGCTGTAAGCTATGTGGTACTCACATAGACGATTTCTGATGAAGATGATTTCTGAACAGATCAGGTAGAGTGGCACAGAAGATCCAATGGCTACAAGCCAAATTTGGAAGGAAAAAGAAAACATTGCATGTAAAATACATATTTTTTTTTTTAATGACTTAGTCATTTTATCTGGGCAATGTGGTTGTGCCTCTGCATTTAACAAATAATGACACAACTATAGAACTTGCATTAGAATGCAAGTGGGTGCCTGATACAGGCATTAACTGTGGGAATGTAATGAAATTTGGAAAGTAACAGTCAGAAAATACAGTCAGTGTGATTCCTTATGGGCTTTGCAGTTTTTGTCTTGATTTTTATAGTTTTTGTATGGTTACGCTTGGTGCTTCTCACTGGAAATAGAAGTATAATGCAGTTATCATAGGGAGAAAATACAGACTAGCCATATACAGCAGGAAAAATTCCTGGAATGTAAGCAAATTGAAGTACCTTCATATTGATTACCAAATCACATGCAAAGCACTGCCATATTTTGCCTTAGCAGGAAAGAAAAATGAGACATTTAGACAAGCAGTAAAAGACTGGAAGTAAAATCTGATTTTCCTTTCAGATTTTCCTTTTAAATTTTGCTTTAGTCCTGCAGATATTATGTCTAGCTGTCCAAATTTGTCCATTTACTTGAGGCTGTAGGGCAGGAATTGTCTTGGAGACATATAAATGATTGAAAATAATTTTCTCTGGGTATTGTGTTAATCAGTGAATGATGTACAGCAAATATAAGGAGCAACTTCACTATTACAGTACAGATGCTACTGTGATGGTTTGGGAGTTTCCCCCCCACACACACACACTTTAAAATGACCCAGACTAGACCTCAGCCAGAGCTGGAAGTTAAGAGATG
>VWYK01083036.1:0-12742 GCA_013399775.1 Semnornis frantzii | reverse complement strand
AGAGACTCTTATCTTTTTGTAAACATTCGCAGCAAGCCTATGAGTGAAGTAGACATCACCATTGTTTTCCTTCACAGCCTATAGTACAATTTTCTCTATTAAAAATATTCCAATTAGCTCAAACCAGCACAGCTACTAGAGGTATTTTGCAGGTGCTGGTAAATATGTGTAGCTTAGAAAAATAATGCTCTGTGTGGAAACAACTTGGAAAGCTAATAAGTGGAAAACTTAACTGCGATTATTTTCCTCAAAAGATGGAAAGAAACAAGACTCGAGGAGTTTAGTTTTGGGGTTTTAAGGATTTTGTCACATGGAATATGTTGTAATAGTTGAAAAAAAACCCTAGAAGCAAATAGTGACTGTGGTTAGCTTTCCCAAAAAATGCAGCTTCATCAGCAATCTTACAGCAGACACAATGCAAGATGTAGCTACAGCTGAATATCTTGGCCAATGCTGCAAATATTCACATTACCATTTGATATAACAATGCATTATTGCTTTTGTTATTGATTGGAAAACTGAAATAGTAGTTGAGAGTTATTTCCCTTTGAGTATTTCCAGTGTGTAATCCAGGTAATGCATCTGTTTTTCTTTGCATCTTTTTTTCAAAGACACTGATCTTCCTTTTTGTACCTTTTCAGACAGAGGAGACCAAATATGCTAATGGAAGATTTTCCAGTAAAATCATCATTGCTCCTGAGGAAAATGTGACTTTAACTTGCATTGCAGAAAATGAGCTAGAAAGGACGGTGACCTCCCTGAATGTCTCTGCTAGTGAGTGTTTAAAGGCTTATTTCCTTAAAGTCATAGTTCAACATAAGGTACCCATGCTTCACACTCACGTGATGTTGATAGTAGTGTTGATGATAAGATACCGAACCTTTTTGTCTTGAGTCAAGCAATTGTAAAACCACTTTGATTAGTAGTACCTTGATAGCTTTCTGGACTTACACTTCATGACTTCCTTGGCTAGTTATCTCATGTAAGCAATAAATGATTACCATGTTCCAGTACACCAAGGGTGGCTACCAGGAGGATAGAGACTCATTTTTACAAGGAGTCCCATGGAAAAGACAAGAGGTAATGGGTATGAGTTACTCTTAGGGACATTCCACTTGGGCTCCAGAAGAAAACATTCCACCATGAGAACAGTTAGATATTGGAATCATCTCCCAATGGAAGCAGTGAGTTCCCCTACACTGATCAGTTTGAAGACTCAGCTCGACAGGATGCTGGGCTTTTCAACTTTACTATTTCCTGGACAGATTGAACCAGATGATCCTTAAGGTCCATTCCAACCTGGCATTCTGTGATTACTTACAAAAATGAATAACATAATGAAATACTACAGCACGATAGTATAAAAGTATTGCACAATGATACGTTATTTCAAGACAAAAGTCTTTATTCATCACTAAATTAACCTGATCTTTTAGTCTCCAAACTCCAGTTTACTTTTACTGGTATAGAATCAGAATTACGGAATTGTCAGGGCTGGAAGGGACCTCAAGGATCATCTAGTTCAGTAAAGAAATCAGCTATACTGGGCTGTAACCAAATGTCACTTTTCAGTGATGAAAGTTGGTGAGAAACTACAGTTTGGGGAATGGTAGCACAGAAATACTCAGAAATGCTTCTGAGATTAGAGTATTAGAGGTTTTGAATAAGATTCCTCAATTGGATATGTTATAATTACAAAGGAAAGGCCTCTGCTTAAAGATGGTCACCATCCCTGAACGTGTTCAAGAGAAGTGTGGATGCGGCACTCTGGGACATAGCTTAATGGCCATGGTGGTGTCAGGTTGACAGTTGGACTTAAAGGTCTTTTCTAACTTAAATGATTCTTATAATTCCCTAAGATTAATTACCTTGTTGCTTGGCAAATACTGCAGTAAGTGCCAGTGTTTCTGTCATTGCTGTAAATAGGCAATTAAAGATGATCTTCAGGTCTACCTTATTTTGTCTTTAAATTAATGTTAACATTTTTCATTTCAGTAAGTATTCCAGAGTACGATGAAACAGGAGATAGAAGTGGTATGTACAATTTTGTCTCCATAACCCTATTTGTTGATTGTCTCAGTTCAAGACCTCTCTAGTGCCAGGGGAAAATTTCCACAGTTCCTCAGAGCTGGTCTTGATTTGAAGTAGATGGTGCTATGATTGACTAAGACTGAGACTTTTCTGATGCTTTAAAGGTGTTTTTAAGAGCAAGACTTCAAGACAGCAGGACCTAGTGTACTGAATTTTTACTTTCTGATCCCTTTCTTTGTTTCTGATGGAAGTTCTTTAGAAATTATGCAATGCTTTGTTTTGCTATAGCTCACTTCATTAACTTCTCTTTGTTGCTCCAGATGACAACAGCGAAAACGTTAACGACCAGGCAAAGCTAATAGTGGGGCTTGTAGTCGGTCTTCTGCTGATTGCTCTGGTGGCATTTGTTGTCTACTGGCTCTACATGAAGAAATCAAAGTAAGAATTTCTGGGAAACTTGATACTTGAACAAAAAAAACCTCTATATTGTTCAGCAGAAATGCATGTTTACCTGCTTCCCTTCCTGCAGCATTGCAATGGTCTGAGTGTGGATAGGTTGTGTAGAGTTGATGCATTTAATAGGGAAGGAAATATAGTTCCTTTGATCAACTTGTCCTAATAGGGCTGACCTCCTGGAAGTGGGTTTCTGAGACTCTTCTTAGACTATCACAAAGTTTGCTTTCATGAAGAGCAAATTTTCTGCTTAATCCTGCATTTAAATATAGTTCCTGCTACTTACTTAATTTGTGGGATGTTACCACTGCGTGGTTTTCCTGGTACTACAAATTGTCTTTATTTAGAAGTTGGATTGCTTGCCTGCCAGAAAAGTGGAATAAATTACAGATAAGTATAAACCATCTCAGGGAGAAAAGAGAGATCTTAGTTCATTTGTTTATGTATACTTCAAGATCTCTGAAGTGAATTGAAGACAGTCCTCATGTTGCGGAAAATCTAGAAGTTATCATCTAAATCAATCTTTTAGCCACCCTGGGCATAGAACAGGATTTGCCAGTGAGACCTATTTGTTTTAAAGGTTCATTCTTATTACAGTTTAGAAAGTAAATTGGATTATGACAATCATCCAGTAGTAGATGATAGTAATCCTGGTTCTCCATCCTCTTAAAGATGCCTGTGACTCCATGCCATTTGGCTGTAGCCCATACATTTGTTTCCAGGGAGAGCTGAAGGCAGGCTTGCTCTCTGAAGGGTTCCTAACAGCTGCTTCTTAATAGGAAAGATTAAGATAGCTATTTTGTAACATGCACAAATTAGTACAGGTATAGAAGCAAATCTCAAAATTCAGCTATTCTTTTTATGACCTTTTGTTAGATCAAATGAGATCGAAAACATTTGTTCACAGTAAAAGCCCACTGGTGTGTGTTTTCATTGATGTGAAAGTACAAGAGGGAATTCTCCATCTGCTTGAAAATACTCTTTTTTTTTAATAATAAATAAGGATTTTACTCCATCCATAATAAAGCAAGTTTTGGAAGTTTCCCAAGTATAGAACTGCCATAAATTACCCGAGCACAGAACCACGCTCAAATGTTGTACAGGTTTTTTAAAAAATTGGTTTTTTTGCAAAGCTTGTGCTTTTTTTTGCTAGAAACTGAAAAATAATAATAGCATTGAGCTGCTCCTCCCACACTTCTAGTGTGATAATATCTATAATAATTTTCTTTTGTCTTTCTTTTTGAATATAAGAATGAGGATTTGTGAGACTTTGATTCACTACTTTGGGTTTGTTGTTTTGTTGGATTTGGGGTTTTTTTTGTTTTGGGGGCTTTTTTTGGTTTGTTGGTTTTGATTTTGTTGGGGGTTTTTTGTTTGGTTGGTTTTTAGATTGGGTTGGTTTGTTTTTGTTTGTTTGTTTTTTTGGAAGAAGTGGTTTGGGTACCATTAGGTGAGGAGAATTAATAAGAATCATAAAATACAGCATGTCCTTTGCTGAGACTTTATAATTTAATTCCTTCATCTTCAACATAGTTTATGGCATATTTTAAGTAGACAACACAGCTTTTTCTTCATGCTCAACTACTCTTCTACAAACTTAGAGTGAAAATTTGAGCTAGAATTGATTTACTGGGAGCAAAATTAAAATCCCCTTATAATTAAATAAGTAAGTAAATCTCTAATACATGGTTGCTGGCCTCTAAAAACCCTTAATTGATGCATCACCACTGACAATCTCCTGTTCTTTGCATGTATTTCAGTTGATCTGTTATGCTCCCTTTCTACACACTGTACTTGCAAGAGCAAGCAGTGTCAGCACCCATTCTGACAAAAATTTCCCTGATGAATTATAGCCTAGAAATTGAATTAGACATTGCAAAAAAAAGCACCTTACACCTATAGGCACAACCTGTGTCTGATTCTCAGCCCTTCCACCTCCATCCAGACCAACAGTTGGTAATTAATTTTTATGAACCCACCCTTGACCAGTAACTCACCTAATCTCTATCCCCAAAGTGACGCCAAAGGGAAGTGTGAGAAGGCAGCAGCACAGAACTTTCCAAGTCTGCCGAGGCAAGAAAAACATTACTTCTTATTTTCATTATTGGTGTTGTGCTTTGTATAATCTTCTATTGTCTTGTCATCCACACTAAGTAGGAGTTATACTTGTAGCCTTGGAATCCATTCACAATAAATCACTTTTAAATAGTTATTTCACTACCTTAGCTCCACTTGATGCAGGAGCTGATTGTTGCCACGTATTCTTTTCACTGTGAATGTTATCACATAAATCAGGAGCTCATCTGTATTCCAAATCCTGCAAACAGCCTTTTCTTGAATAAAAAGTTGAGGCTACCCCCTACCCTAGCATGCCATGTTTCTCCTTCATCTGAGCAGAAGGCCAACGACTTGTTTTCTACAGGTTTCTCCTTTTTGCAATTTGCAATGAGCAGAGCATGAAGTTAGCAGTAACTTCAGAATCTTGCTAAAATTTTTGTGTCACATCTCAGTGGAGCGATTCTGGGACACCCAACTTCAGTAAGATCTTCATACATGAAATTTTCAACTTGCCAGAAATTCAGTTAAATTTTCACTGTGTTTTTGCGTATTTCATCATCACCAAAATTTCGCCATATTAAAAACTTAGAAAGAAAACAATGCACATGTGTACCAGGTTAGGGTGGATCCCTCCCCTGGCAGAATAAACTCACCACAACACGTATTGTTTTTTGTCAAGTCAGGAAAAAAAAAAAATTCTTATAGTTTAAACTAAATATAACAGTATGGGGAAAAAATACAACTACTACAAGAATATAATAACCTGAGGGAAGATGGGGAAGGGGTCAAGTGGCAGCGAAAGCAGCAAAAGCAGCAGCAGCAGCTGAAACAGTGGCAGGGGAAGATAGCAGCAGGCACAGGCAAAGCAGCAGAAGCAGCAAGGGGAAGGTACAAGCTGTGCTTCCAGACATAAAGCTTTTGATGTTCCAGTGAGATTATATTAACTTATCCATTGCTGCCATTCTACAGCCTATCCCCAGAATGTTTGCCTTAGAGCTTCCACCTCCAAATTTCTCTGTTTTGAATTTTTTTTGTCTGAGGTAGGAATCTAACTCAAACGGCCACAACATGGCAGCCAGTATGCCTGTTCCCTAGGCATGGAAATTTTCATGCAGTTTGGATCTTTGTCCCATTTTTGCTCTTTAGTTTTGGAAGTGTGCAGATCTTACATCACGTTAGGCTAGATCAAGGTTAAAGTGCTTTAAAATTCAGTGAAAGAAAATTCAGCTTGGCAAACTGAAGCGCAGCAGCAGTCGTAAGATCGTTCATACTCAGAGCACACCAAGCTCTTGAAATTCTTCTTAGGTCACAGCAATCAAGGCTGTTATTAGTGTCTCTGAAACTGAACACTTAGATCACAACAGTTCTGCTTTTCGTGATACTGTATAGGAAATAAAGACATGAATCCAAATGTGGCAGGCCAAATATGTAGGAAAATTGCTGTATGTTCAGAACAAGATTCAGCATTTGTGTTGTTTATCCTGTAGTTCCCTTCCAGAGAAAAGGCATCTCTGAAGTGTCTAGTTCATGGCATAAATCTTCTATAGAAGTGACACAAATTAGAAAACAGTCATTCATTTCTGGGCGGCTGGAATGTATTTCTAATGCTTGGGGTTTTTTTCCTACTGATTGACATGTGAAAATAATTGGATTAAGTGGAAAGCAAGATTGGAGTAAACAGAGGCACCAGATTCATAGAATGGTTTGGAAGGGACCTTAAAGATCATCCAGTTCCAAGCCCCCCGCCATGGGCAGGGACATCTCCCATTAGACCAGGTTGCTCGAGACCTCATCCAACTTGGCCTTGAACACCTTCAGGGAGGGGACATCTACAACCTCCTTGAGCAACCTGTTCCAGTGTCTCACCACCCTCACTATAAAGAATTTCTTTCTAATATCCTGACTTAATCTCCCCTTTTCCAGCTTCAGTCTTTAATATTTAATATTCAGTCCTTAATATTTAATATTCAATATTTACAGCACACAAAGCAATTTAGATGGAAACTGGTCTTTATATTAAAAACAATACTATGAAGATTAAACAAAATCTGTGAAAATAACAGCACCTTAGCAGATAAATAGGCTCCAGAGAAGACTAAAATCCTTACACTGTTTCTTCTTACAGCATTTGATTAGGATTCCCTAAGGATGATTATTTTCCTGAAAGGCAAGTGTAGATAAATGTAAAATAGGAATCATAATTTTAGCAAGAGTTTGGAATGATCCATGACTTACAAATTCATTTAAGATTTTTTTTTTTAAAAAATTTAGAAGTCAATCTAGACAAGCAGTCTCATGTTCATAGAATGGTTTAGGTTGGAAGGGACCTTAAAGCTCATGTAGTTCAAATTCCACTGCCATAGGCAGCGACACCTTCCGCTAGACCAGGCTGCTCAAGGCCCTGTCCAGCCTGTACTTGAACACCTCCAGGGAGGGGGCATCCACGTAACCAACTTCTCATTCTTTTGAACAGTATGTTCATAGCATGCTAAGATGTGGACTTGGTGAGGGTGTAGATACTGTGTTTGAGATGGCCTGGGCAGAAGCGGACTGTTTTGGGGTTTTTTTTTTGGCAAATCCTTAGGGAATATTTCTGTCCATGCCGCCCGGCTGCTCAGGTATCATCAAAAGTCACTTTTTAGTTGCAAATGGAACAAGGTGATGAGAGTTAACGTACAAAAAAAAAAGTAAGGGGCTCTTGTTGGATGGTAAGTCGGCAAAGGACCATTTGTCCTGTGCCTCAAGTCACCTCAGGAAGCAATGGAAACCATGTTTTGAGGCATTTCTCTGTTGCAAACCCAGACCACGTCTGTCGAGCCCCGAGGACTGGTGCCATGCCAGGGTCTCCCATTGCTCTGCTGTTGGCAGGGTTCTGCCGATGGATCACACTGCTGCAGCTCAGTGCAGAATTACTCTGGTGTGTCTTAATAACATTATTTAGAGAACATTGGAAAAGGCAGCAGCAGTGGTGTGCTGAGGTGAATCTGCCCAGATACCAGTATTTGGGGAACAAGCAGCGTAAAAATTCAGCAAGGTCGCCAAGCCACCGGAGTTAAATCGCAGGATTTCAGTCACAAGACACTGAGAATCTAAACTCGTCTGATTGTCCAGACATGAAAAAGTGCTGCTGCTTTCATTTCAAGCAAGGGGCATATGCCATCCTCCAAAACTGGAGTTCAGAGTCAGTGTGCTGCCTTTTAAATCTCCCCATTTTCCACTCGTTTTGGCTTTAGGAAAACAGAGGTGACATTTAGTGAGGGGAGCTCTTTAATTGAATGCAGGACTGAAATAGAACACTTTAAAAATCAAAACCTGATCGCATTGCAGGGTCTCCCAGCTTTAGTCACTGAATAATTTTAACCTAATCAAAGACTAGGAATGCTAGTTACCGTTCCCTCCGCTGTTAAGTGTCAGGTCATGTGGATTCAGCCTGCTTTGGGCACTGTTAAAACTCTTGATAAGAGGCAAAAAAAAAAAGAACCACACTGAGCCATACCGGTAGTCAATCCACTAGTCCAGCTCTCTTGTCTCCAAGAGCAAGCAGAAGTGGTTAAATGAGTGCAGACCTGCATGATACCGCTGTAGGGGTTGGAAGGGACCTTGTGGAGATGACTGAGTCTAGCCCTCCTGCCAAAACATTTGGCATTTCACCTACGGCTAACTCATTTCAGCAAAGCTCAGCTTCTTTCAGCTTTTCATCTCTTTCCCTGCTGTCTGCAGTTTTCATAGATTCATAGAATGGTTTGGCTTGGAAGGGACCTTAAAGAGCATCTAGTTGCAACCTGCCTGCCATGGGCTGGGACACCTTTCATTAGACCAGGCTGCTCAAGGCCCTGTCCAACCTGGCCTTGAACTTGTCCAGGGAGCAGGCATCCTCAGCCTCTCTGGGCAACCCATTCCAGTGTCTCACCACCCTCACTGTAAAGAATTTCTTCCTAATATCCAGCCTAAATCTACCCTTCTCAAGATTCAATCCATTCCTCATCAGCCTATCACAAGTCCTTGTAAAAGGTCCCCCCACCCAGCTTTCTTGTAGGCCCCTTTCAGATACTGGAAGGCTGTTCTAAGGTCTTTCCAGAGCTGCCTTTTCTCCAGGATGAACAAACTCAGCTCTCACAGCCTATTCCCATAGGGGAGGTGCTTATTTAGACTTATTTAAGGTAAAGAGTCATTAGCCGCCTACCAAGCCAAGTCTTGTCCTCTACCTAAACCAAACATTTTTTTAAGTTTGATTTTAATTTTTTAAAAGGGATTTGTTTGAGAAATTCATGTAAGAAGGTCAGTCTCTACCAAAGCACTGCCATGTTGCTTTTCATTGCATCTCACTTTCTTCTACACACATCACGCTTTCAGGTTGCAAAGAACAGAAAAAAGTAGAAAGGCATTGCACAGTAGAAATTTGCCACCATACAACAAGTTACATTGTCATGCAAATCTCAGTGTTTTAAAAAGTAACTTTGCCTGTGATAAGCAGTAGTTCAGATCTTTGCAGTAAGTGGGTTTTCAGCACAGAAAACTTTCCTGTCAGCCACAGAAACAGAACAGAGGAACTCTAAACTGGTAGCAAAAGGTAAATGCAGCTTTCAAGCAGTAAAACTTTAAGCTACTCACCCAATAACCTGCTCTAAAAACAAAAACATTTTAGAACTATCCCATTCAGAGAATGCATCAGATTGGAAAGGACCCCCCAAAGTCATCTTGTCCAACTCTCCTGCAGTGAGCAGGGACATCTTTAACAAGATCAGGTTGCTTAGCGCCCCATCGAGTTTAACCCTGGATGTTTTCCAGGGGTGGGGTCTCAACCACCGCTCTGATCAAGCTGTCCTAGAATTTCACCACTATCACTGTGAAGAACTTCTTAATGTCCATTAGTGCAATCTATGGAATTTGGAATCTAGAATCCCATGTGCCCCTGGCACTCCACCTCAAAGACTACTTCCCAGCCCAGAGAACAGCATTTCAGCAGAAAAGGTGCATTTGCACCCCTTCAGACACTCTCCTGGGACAGGGACTCAACTGCACTCTCTAGACTTAAAACTACATTTCAGTATCTGAAAGGGACCTACAGGAAGGCTGGGAAGGGACTGTTTAGAAAGCCTTGCAGCAATAGTATGAGGGGCAACGGTTTGAAACTGGAGCAGGGTAGGTTTAGGTTGGACATTAGGAAGAAGTTCTGCTTAATGAGGGTAGTGAAATACTGGAACAGGTTGCCTGGGGACGTGGTTGAGGCCCCATCCCTGGAGATATTTTTTAGATCAGATTTGATGTGGCCCTGTGCAGTCTGATCTAGTTGGAGATTTCCCTGCTCACTGCACAAGGTTGGACAAATTGACCTTTGAGGGTCCCTTCCAACCCAACACAATGTGCAAATCCGTGACAGTACCATTCAAGGCTACTCTTCAGCTCAGGGCACACAGGCTGCTCAGCCACCACTGGCAGCCTTCCCTCAGCTGGAGGATGTGCAGAGAAACACTCCATTGGCAAACCATTGTGGTTTTGGGAGGTACATACCTGCATGGTGTCAGTGTGACATGTCACACAATCTTGCTAACTCGTGTCTTCATTGTTATTTTGCAAGTCAGTGTCACTCTGGGTCTTTACCCTGAAGCAAGGGTGAGCATATGCATGAGTCTGTCACAACAGATGTTAACTTTTCTGTAAGGGAAACAAATTACCCTCAGAGAAAATGCATATACAATAATCTGCTTTGACACAAGGGATTTGACTTTGTCCCACTCAAACACATTTGCCCATTTACATTTTAAAAATTGTGGCCTTCAAAATGTTATCACAGCGCTGCAGGAATCTTTCACCTTGGCAGACAGGGGAGGCTTCTCGAATATTGGGTGAACGGCTTAGTGGGTTTATTGTGCTAAGCTAAACTAGGCACTTAACTCATTCATTCATCTCCTCCACTTGTGTGAAGGAAGACCTGCTCTTTTCAAATGAGGCAATACCTCTGGGTTTTTTTCCTCCCCCTCAAATGTTTATCACAATCTTTACCCCAAAATTTTATACAAAACTTTACCCAAAGCTTGCCAATTGTGTCTAGCACAGATCAAGAAGGCCTTGAGCAAGCTGGTCTAGTGGAAAGTGTCTCAGCCCATGCTGGAACTAGATGGTCTTGAAGGTGGCTTCCAACCCAAACCATTCCGTGATTCTGTGAAGGCAAAGTGGAGATTGGTTGTTTGGTGGTTCTTTTGTTTGTTTGCTTGCTTGTTTGTTTTGGTGTTCCCAGACTTTTTAATTAATTTCTTCACAGTTAAAGAGCTTCTGTTTGGCACAGGCTCTTTGTTTCAGTTACTACAAGTAGACAAAACATTGCTATGTTGATCAAGAGATCTTAGCCACACTTGTAATGCTTCAGTACCCTGAAAGCAAACCCTTGGTTATTGAAAAGAGCTACACAATTAAATTTGTCAAGAAACACATGGATGTGCACAACTGCTTTAACCTTACTCAGTGTTTGTTATCTAAGAGTAATTCCACATTCCTCAAGAAGTAAATCAGACATACACAGCCATACTACAATCATTGCATTGTTTTGGTTGGAATAGACCTCTAAGATCAAGTCTGACAATCCACCTAACACCACCCTGGCCATTAAACCATATCCACACATCTCTTGAATGCCTCTAGGGATGGTGACTCCACCACCTCCTTGAGCAGCCTGTTCCAATGCCTGACCACTCTTACAGCAGAGAGATTTTTCACAATATCCAACGCAAACCTCCCCTGGCACAATTTCAGGCCTTTTCCTCTCATTTTATCACCTGATGCTAGGGGAAGAGACCAGCTCCCACTTCATTACAATACTCCCTGTGCTACTAACACCAGTGGAGAAAGTGGTGCTATTGGCCTGTTCACAAAGATATGCAAGCCTACTGTTCTGCTCAGAACACAACCGTAAGAGTTTTCTGTTATCCTGAGAGGGGAGAAGACAGTGCCATTGGTGTGAGGATGGAAGAGAATGATGTGGACATGCAAAAGTGACCTTCTTCTTTCATTATAGGACAGCATCAAAACATGTAGACAAAGACCTTGGAAATATAGAAGAAAACAAAAAACTAGAAGAAAACAATCATAAATCTGAAGCTTAAGAAAATGTCTCAGTCATCATTCCAGGTAAGCATTTCATACTGCAGCTCTTTGTCTAACATTTCTCCCTAGCAATCTGTGTCTGGCAGCTTGGGCTCCATTGCTCACCTTTCAGAGTTTAGGTTTTGAGCTGAGTAACATTAGGAAAGATAGACACAGCCCGTGGCCAGTCAGGAATTCATACCTGCATAGACATGTATTAAAGATGCCTGACATTTAAACATAACTCAGTCCTTGGCTTTATTTTAATCTACATCCTTGGAGAAACAGTAATGTAAATTTGTATAATCTATCACTCTGGTGTAGGTGTGTGTATATGAAAAGTACATTTAGGTATGGTTTAGAAGGTTTTAGGTTACAACTTTGAACGTTCACAGGAGCCTTCTTCCCATACTGAAAGCTTCTAAAGTATTTGGTCAGCTTTATTTGTCATCACTGAGTTATGAAACTTGCCCTAGAACAAAATCATTCTTTTACTCCAGATTTGACATACTCAAGATACTGTCCTGGAAGGAGACACTGTGTATTAAGTTAGTAACAATACAACAGGTCTGAAAGTTTCCCCAAGCAGGATCTGTATAAAATAAACACTCTATAAATAGCTAGGTACATGTAGAAAGTTAGAGGAATTAGTTAGTCAGGAATTAGAGGAATTAGTCAGGAATTAGTTAATGAGGATTTTGAGGAGCACTAAAGAGCACCAACAGCACCACCCACTGTTCTCATCTGTATACGCTACTGCTGCATCCCTCCCTTCAATACGCAAAAATTAGGGGTTTAGGTCATTTTTAGAGGTTTAGACCATTTGACCACCTGGGGCCATTCTCAATCAATGCTGTGGTAGCACGACAGTGTGGAAACCAGCTAACAGTACTGAAGTTTGAGTTAATCATCCACTGCTCTTAAAAAATAAGAATATCAAGTGTTTGGGAGGGGTGAGGGCTGTGCAAGTGGAATTATCACATCTAATATTTTGATTTTTAAATCCTTACTTCAGTAAAGACAACTCTCCTTAGTAATCATTTCAATATGTTAGTATGGTCCAAAATTTTGAAGTGCAAGGCACTATTTTTGCAGAAAATAGTCAGAGTTCACTAGGAAG
>VWYK01083034.1:8328-21505 GCA_013399775.1 Semnornis frantzii | reverse complement strand
AAAACCGACAGCCACAAGGCTAAAACCAAGTAAACGCTGAAGAAACAGCACAATTGTTCTCTCCAGACGAACCCAAAGGCTCTTTTCAGAGCCACCCACAATGTCGTTAAAGAGCTAAGTTGCTTAAATCGAGCTTGTGTTTGGGAAAGAAACAGGAATTATATTCATTCGGGGAGGTGCAAAAAGAAAAAAAAAAAAACAACTTTGAAGTCAGAAGTTCGTAGCGTGTCTTTCATTTAGCGTGCTTTGCATTAATTTATTGATGTAACTGGCATTTGTACACGAAACGAAAAGGAACCCGAGTCACAGGAACCGCTTGAGCAAGCCGTAACTCTCCTCGACCCTATCTGCTTCTTCCCCTCCTCATGTAGCTGCCTCAACACTTCCTTTTCCCTAGATGTAAAATACGTGTAACAAATCTAAGGGTTTAAGACTAAGTCTTTAAGTACTCGTGAATCTCGTTGAAATGCCCACTCTCAAAAGGAATGCATGATCTACCCAGTAGTGTAAGGTAGTGACAATTAAAGCATGAAAGGCCACTGTTTAAGGGCTATAGTTTCTCCAGATCACTGCACTGTCAGCTTATAAGATCGACTGGCTCGAGCACCAAGTTCGTTTCTAATTCCTATTAAAAACGCGAGGGAAACTTTTTTTTCAGCACTTTTGGAGAAAAATTGGGTGGCTCTTAAAAGAGCCGTTGGGTTGAGGTGCAAAGAGAATTCTTCCTCGGGGTTTATTTCTTCTTGGCCGCTGCTTTCTTCACCTTGGCCGCTTTGGGCTTAGCTGCTTTGGGCTTGGTTGTTTTGGCCTTCACTGCCTTTGCCTTGGCTGGACTCTTGGCTGCCACTTTTTTGGGTTTTGACGCTTTAGTTACCTTCTTGGGGCTTTTGGTTTTCCTGGTTGCAGCCGCTGCCGGCTTCTTGGCCTTTTTGGGGCTCTTCTTCGCTGTCACTGCCTTCTTCGGCTTCTTGGCAGCACTAGCAGGCTTCTTAGTTGCTGGCTTCTTAGGCTTGACTGCAGTTGCACGCTTTTTCGGTGCTTTCTCCTTCACCTCTCCAGTTTTTTTACTGAGGCGGAAAGAACCAGAAGCACCGGTGCTCTTGGTCTGCACCAGGATGCCTTTGCCGACTAGGCTCTTAAGCCCTTGCTTAATTCGGCTGTTGTTTTTCTCCACATCGTAGCCGCCAGCAGCCAGCGCCTTCTTCAAAGCGGCGAGAGAGAGCCCCTTACGCTCCTTAGAAGCAGACACAGCTTTAGTGATCAACTCGGTGACGCTAGGGCCTGCAGGCTTGCGGGCTTTGGAGCTGCTCACTGCCTTCTTCGGCTTCTTGGCGGCAGCCTTGCCGGCTGGGGCCGGGGCGGCCGCGGCCGCAGAAGCTGCTTCAGCAGCAGGGGCTGGAGCGGTCTCAGACATGACGCCACCAAACAATCCGAGCAACGTCTGAAGCTGTGCCGCGGCGCCTCTTTTTATAGTAGGGCGGCGGGCCCTGATTGGTGCATTGCCGAGCCCTCACCGCCCTGCTCTGTGCTGCTGGGCTTGTGTTTCTTTCGTCTCAAAAAAGTGTGGTTTTCGTCAAAAAAACGTGTTCGCAGCACCTTTTTTTGTTCGCATTTTTGCTGGGGAATTGATATTTTTTTTTGCTTTTAGCGTTTCTTTTAGGTGAGAGTCAAAATGGGATCCAGGCAGTCCAATAATCCTTCTGTTTGGGTGCTGCACACGGAGCCAGAAGGAGAGATTTTTATTTTTCGTTTTGAATTAAAACTTTGTTTCTGACAGCACTGTCACACCGCCAGCGGATTCGTGTTCCTGGAAGGTTTGTCATCAAGGTAGTGCAAAACGGAGGGAATCTCCCAACACTTTTAAAATGTAAATTAGCTTTGAAAAGAAGCAAGTAACACAAAGTAGTTTCTCAGCTCTCTATCTGGGTTATGAGGCGTTTGCCGTAACACGGCTTCATCTCTTAAAATTAATGATACTTTTGGACGTAGTGGCTTATTTAGCTCTAGTCCCAACTAATATACAGTAAAAGAAAGACATTTTTTTCACAAGAGATGTTAATGGGGGGAAAGCTGCTAGTCCTTCAGCCTCTAGCAAAGGACTTCCCCACGATAAAAGGTTTTTGTATTCCCAGGTAGATAAGTAGTCTCTTTAAATAAGAATCCCACGACAACAGGTATGGTAGGCATTAGGCAGATAATTTAGTTACCACAAAGGTGATTCCTAGATACAGCTTTCTTAATTCTTCTTTAAATTACCTCATTGTGAAAAAAAATCAGATTTAAAAAAATGTTTTCTTTTAGTTCAAAGCCAGAGAGAAATACTTACTCGATCATTCCAGACTGCATTAGTTTCATTAACTTCCCAGCTCATTTAAGAGATAATTCCAATAATCAAATAAAAGAGCATTTATATGTCTGTATTAATGGCTCAATAAAAAGCCATTTTACAATAGGGACAATAGGGAATGTGAATACAGGTAGAGAGAAAACAGCCAGTCACCCCTCTTCTTTTCTGCATAACTCATGCCTTTAATAAGCTGGGAGGGTCACAGCATAGGCGAAATATGACATGTCTGGAAAATGTGTGCACAAGCTGGAAAACAGACTGCTATATAGAACAGAAACTCTGGGTATCACTAGTTTCGTAGAACAGTTTGGGTTGGAAGGGACCTTAAATATCATTTAGTTCTTAATACCCTGCCATGGGCATGGACACCTTCCACTAGTCCAAGTTGCTCAAGGCACTATCCAACCTGGCCTAGAGCACTTCAAGGGAGGGAGTATCCACAACTTCCCTTGTCAACATGTTCAAGGAAATCAAATTTTAATATTTCTAAGTGTTCAGGAAAATGTTCAAGACCTTTGGGAGTGGGAGAGGAATGCACGAAACAATGCATTTCAGTGCCACCATGACATTTCCTTTGCTCCTGCACACTTTGTGCATATTATCTAGGATCTCCCACTTACAGCAGGTCTGGACTGCTATTATCTTGGGGAACAACAGCTCCTTCTGACTGCTGTTTACTCTGGGATAAGTGCTCCTGCTTCCTCTCTTAGGCAGTTCACAATCCTTGGAAAAGGTGCTGCAGCACATAGTCAAGTTTTCCCTTGCATTTCAAAATGCTGCGAACAAAATTTTAGTGTTGATTTCTGTCTGGCCCCTGTGGCAGTGTGGGTCTGTTTTTTGTCAGGGTGAAGTGACAAACATCATAATTTCTATACCTTGTTGCCAAACTGAGCTGTCCTGGGTTATCTACAAGCTGTAGGCAATATGGGCAGAGATTGAGTGGATAAGCCACTTCCTAGTTGCCTGGTACCTTGGCTCAGAATACCTGTGAAACAAATGTTACAAGGCTGGGAAGAGTGCAATCATTTGTACTACTTATGAATGCAGAAAACATCTAAGGTACTCTTCCTGATTGTAGACTATGACAAATGAGCAGCAGAGCAGTACATGTCATAGAAAGCTGAGACACTGGAAAATTGATTATTCATGGCTCCTTCACAGACGTTTTGAGGTTGGGAAGATCTGTAGGTTTACAGAATTATTTTGAGCCTGTCTCCTTCTAAGTGATACCCAGGACATCATAGTGAGCTTTTCACTTCCAGGAGCCACTTTGGTTGTTTGCTACAATCCCTAACTGCCGATTCCTCCTTCCAAAATATAAAATGAAGCAAAACAAATCAAAGCCAAAACCAACCAACTAACAACACACACAAAAAAAAACCCAAAACAAAACAAAGTGTTCTAGGCCTATACAGACTTTTCAGGGAGCTTGCCTGACAAGGTTGCTCTTGCAAGTAGCTTCTCATTGAAAGAATAAGTGAAATTCATTCACTGAATAAGATCAGCAAAATCAGCAGGATGTACCTGTGACACCCCTAAATTTTTGATGATTTATTCTCCTCTTAAACTGGTGCATGAGTACCCTGGCTGCTCCACCTATTAATGAGAGCTCCACAGATGAATGTGGGGAGCCATCACCAACTTGCACTTCCCTACAGAACACAACCAAATATTACTTGGACATACAGGCACCTGAAATAGGTGATCGATGTGGCTCAGTTTTGTTTTACAAGTTCCCCAGATGTCTCTCTCTCCGCAGGATATCATGTGTTTCTATCACTATGTCACCTCTGCCACTAGCTCCTTCAGTTATTCACCTCTTTATTGTCTGGCTGCACATGGAGAACTAAAGATAGCGAGGGTGTTAACTATTCTCTCTTTGGTTGGACAAAGAGTTAGTTTTGTCTGGTGCTTAAGAACACTCCCCACAAGTTTCTAGGCTGACTATAGCAATATTTAGGACTCTCCCTCGCTACATTGTCGCAGCTCAAAATCACGATGAATTGTAGCAAATCAGGAACTGGTACATTTGATGATGCATGGAGAAGGTGAATGCTACATGTTTAATTGCTGTGAGGAAGAAATCGTCCTAAGGAAGAGGAGTGAGGATAGGATAGTGCTGGTATTTAACACCTTTTGGGGAACAAAGGGAATAATTAACAGAAGGTATTGTTAGATGTGTGAGGTGGATAGGAAGGAGGATGGGAGAAGGGAAGAGAAAAAAATCGGCCAGAATAGCCATTCTTATTGACATCTATGATGTTTTGTAGCCAATATTCATAGAAGCAAATGTAGTAATGACCTGTATCACTCCAAGTCAGCAGTAGGCCATCTTAATGCAAACCACAGAGATCCTGCTCTGATATTATCCCAGTGTCCAGTGTTTGAGGAGGGGGTAGCATGATACGCTAAGAAAAGTGGTCTGTGCAGATCAGCTGTTAAGGATGATGTCTCAGGAAGTGTTTAGAAGTGGTTGAATTTTTCCTTTAATCCTCATATGTGTGCTACAATCAGTAACATACTAGATGGGGACAGATATGCAAAACTATGGTTATTTGAAAGAGGAGAAGATTCTATATCAAGTCTAATTTAACTTCAGTTAAAATATTCTTAAGTGGACACCTAAGTTCAATTAAATGTCTAGGGGAGCACCAAGGTTGCCCTGCAAGGACAGTCGACCTAATATGAGTGGTGCAGGAACAGAGAGGGTGCAGGGTCATGCTGTCACCAACAAGGCAGGTGCTGTGGGGAAGTGTCCTTGTTGGTGACCCTTGTTTGGTATCCCTCAGAGTAAAGAATCACGATACGGAGATTGTGGTCCTCAAAGTAAACCATCACAATAAGATAGCACATAGTAACACAGAGATGGGATAATTCAAATTAGATTAATCACCTCCTGACCACGGAGACAGGAACAGGGGAAATGGGATAGCTTGAAAATAACTCAAAGTAGATTAAAACTAATTGACGTGATAAAAATTACAGCCCTAGGAGACACCTAACAGGTTCATATCAGACCACCTCTTTGTAATGAACTAGCCACCAATCAGAGCTTGCGCAGAAGGGCATTATTCAGATGATAACCAAAAGGTGACAGATGAACAAGTGTTGTGCAGCTTTTATTTGTTGTAAACTGTACAAAACCTTGAAACTCTTCCGAAGGTGTGTGTTAGATGTGTGAACTACCTCCTGGGACTCCTTTCTGTACAGAACTGCATTAAAGGTCAGAAGATAGATCTTAGCTCTGTGTGCTGCCACACATCAGGCACCAACCTAAATCCAGACTGACAGACAATAATGGTTAGTGGGTCAGGAATGATGGCAGTGATTAAACACAGTCCTGGATCACTAGATAAGTACATGGAGACAAGGCTGGCATGAGGTCGATGCTGCAAAGTGCAGCTGATGGGATGAGGAGATGCACAGGCACAGCATATAAGGTAAAACCTGCAACAGTGTAAGTTAAACAGCATATAAGGTGAAATCAACCCCAAAGAGGAGAATATCTTGGCAAGGTCTTGAGAAATACTCGTAAGTCATCTTCAAGTCTGGCAAAAGAGAAAGAAGGTCCTAGGAACAAGAAGCATGTTTTCTCTATGGGAATGGAGTCTGATCGGACGCAGAAGTACAAGCAGAACTGCAATTAAATCTGCATATACTTAATGTGATGGTGAATAAAGCATTTTTGCTTTGCATTGCCCGCCCTGGATCGAATTTTCCATGGCAAGAAATCGGCACCCAGAACCCTGCTTCTAAACGTCAACTTGTCTTCAGGGAATCAGTTCTTCCATAAGATTCGAAAGTACAGAAAAAGTTAGGAAAGGGTCAGAGGGACAGGCTGGTTGAATATCTTTGTTCCTGCAGAGACAGGACATGGGCTGTTCTTGCAGAAAAACAGTGCTTTGCAAGAACAAAGGGGTGTTAAAACCTCTACCTTCAGATGTGCAAATAGTTTTCTTTGTCCTAAAGAGGTTCCCATGTCCTTTGGCTTAGAGCTGATAGATCCACCCCGAGCAACGAGTTTTCATCTCCCACTACAATTCATTTTGTGTCTAAAAAGACATCAAACTTGCCTTTGTAGCATGTGTGGTTTTGTTCTCTTCCACTTCTGGCCTGCGTGCGAAGTATAATAGGCAACTCCCAAAGGAAAACTGATTTATATTGACTGATTTTTTTTTTTTTTACCGTGCCTTCTGATGATAATTCCAGATGTTTATTTCCATCTTTTTCCACAGTGTTTCAACCTTCTCTCCCAGACAATATGCAGAGCACACTAGTGTTTATTAGAAGACTTTGGCAAGCGATAAATGGCGCAGAGGTGACATATCTGTAAGAATCTAACGAGGAATTTGATCTAGATTCTCTTAATCTCGGGGAAAAATGTATCCTGTAAACACACCTTTCTAAGGACACAGACCGTATGCAAGCGAGTGTTACATTGTTTTGTAAAATATTTGTTTCTCTTTGATGTTTGTGACAGTTTCGACGAGACTTCACCCCACCATTGAGAAAATTCATCCCCACTGAAGCCAAAATATTATCTCCGTTGTTGTTAACTATTGCATTGTGAAACTGTTCTTGGGCAGTTAAGTACAACATAGAAAATCAATTAATAGCATCCAATGTGTTAATTGGGTGAAGGGTGACTTCCTCACCAAATTCTTGCATGACTTTGTGATACTGACCGAAGTGGAGAGGGGGGGGCGTTTTTCCTAGATTAATATGCCCCTTGTTTAGGGTGGAAGGAGAGTGCCCCAGACGGAGATTCCGCACACATCACCACCCCCTCATACCCCTCCCTTTCTCGTCCCCCGCTTTTCCCTTCGTGACTGTTTCCTATATGAGTGAGCTCCCTAACAGCTCTAGCCACCAACAGACGGAGAGACCGAGGGTGCGTCTGAGAAGGAGTCTTAATGTTTCGCTACAGGATAAACCAAGGAATTTACTAAGCAGTTCCCACACTTAAAAAGCTTCAATATACAGTCGCTTTTCCCTGAACGTCCAGCCAAGATTGAACCTCAGTACCAAGAGTAGAAGCAAAACAGGATTGCTGCTGGTCCCACGCCGGCTCTTCCTGGGCAGGGCGGGCCGGTTGGGGTGCAGCGGCTGGGACACTGCTGGGAGTCTGCGCAACCTCTCTGTTTCCACACTTATCGCTGAAGCCCGATAAAAGTTAATTTGGGGGATCACGAGTGTGACATCTCCATTCTAGGATTTCTGGCAATGGTGTAAGAAACAGAAAGTAATTGAATCGCTGACATGAATGTTTCCAGAAAGGAGGACCCAGGTGAGACGAATACAAATCCACTTGTGCAGTGCAGAACACACTCACTTTCACGTCGTCCAGACTGAGAAGACCTGATGTCCCCCTGCAAGTGCTCGGGGGTCTCAACATGAAACACTAGTTACAGTGATCACGGAGATCGCTTTTATCAACAGCTCTCTGCTGTATCCCAGCACAGTATTTTGTTCGATGTACACATCCTTCACTTCCTTAAGGAAGGCACACGGAATGTGTTTTCGACACACGTCTCACACCAAGTGTCACCGAAATACTACTCATCACACTGTGCTCGAGAAAGAGACGGTGTACCCCGAGACATACTTAAAATTTTCACTTCACGACACATCGCCAGGCATCGCTCGACACATCCATTGCTTCACGCCAAAGGAAACAAGCAATTATCTCCCTGAAATCATTCCCGCAGAGCTGCACCGAATAACGAATACATCACTTAGCAGCCAAGACAGCACAGATCTGTCTTCTCCTGATGACACACATATCGCTCGGCTCCTTTTCTACACATGCACACACCGCTCTCCAAAGTAATTCCCATCGCTCTGCACTTGCTGTTAAAAATATCGTTCCTGTCCTCCTCTACCATAGCATTGCCCTGCGCATTTGTGATCTCTCTTCTCCTAATGATAAACATACCCCTTCTTTATTTCCCTGCACACGTATTGTTCCGTTCCCCATGGACACACACGCCCCTTTGTACCTCTCCACGCACACATCGACATCTGCATAAAACAGCGTTCTGCGTTGCCCACAAAAAGCACTGTTTTGCGACGCGAACCACAACACCCTTATTGCCGGACACGGGTAGCGTTCGGTACCTCGCAAACAATGCATCGCTCTAGTCCCCGAAATACATGCTACGCCCTGAACTAAAACGATGTCTCCTCTAAACACATAGTTCCGTGTTCCCCAAATTTGTTCCTCCCACGCCTCGACAAAAACGTTGGTGTATGCCCCTGAGCCAGCGACACACCCATTGGTTCGCTCCCCTTAAACTCTCCATCGTTATGCACCGCCGGACCCGTCGCTCAGAGCCCCGCAGCAATGTCAACTCTAGGTGCTGCAGAAAACTCGCACTCCTTTCGTCTAAAGGACGCAAAGAGCCCACGTATACGGTTTTGCGCCGATGACAAATACTCGTCTTTTTTTTCTTCCCCGGGATAATGCGAATTGCTCTGATCCGATGACAGTGCCAGAAGGAGAAACTCCGCCTCTGATTAGACGATCTGAGTCAGTAGCCTTCAGGGGTGGGGCGAACACAGTTTAGAAGGCATTGCAGGGCGGCACTGTGCTGCTGTATAAAAGCGGAGGCCGGGAGCAGTGGCAGTATATATTGCTTGTCTCGGCTCGCTTTTTGCTGAGCGTTGAGGAGCTGCATCTGCTGCCATGCCTGAGCCGGCTAAGTCCGCTCCCGCGCCCAAGAAGGGCTCCAAGAAAGCCGTGACCAAGACCCAGAAGAAGGGCGACAAGAAGCGCAAGAAGAGCCGCAAGGAGAGCTACTCCATCTACGTGTACAAGGTGCTGAAGCAGGTGCACCCCGACACGGGCATCTCGTCCAAGGCCATGGGCATCATGAACTCCTTCGTCAACGACATCTTCGAGCGCATCGCCGGCGAGGCTTCTCGCCTGGCGCACTACAACAAGCGCTCCACCATCACGTCGCGGGAGATCCAGACGGCCGTGCGGCTGCTGCTGCCCGGCGAGCTGGCCAAGCACGCCGTGTCTGAGGGCACCAAGGCTGTCCCCAAGTACACCAGCTCTAAGTAAACTGCCTGCAACTTTAACTAGATTTGCTTGACCCAAAGGCTCTTTTAAGAGCCAGCCATTCTTTCATTTGAAGGGCTTTGTCACCGGTATTTTTCTACTGTTATTTAACTTTTCTGTTTTTTAAGTCTCGCTATGGTGATGTCCGGGGTCAGAAACGCCCATCGGGGGGCAGCAGGGTATAAGAAAACACAGATGAGCGACTAGAATTTATCTGGGAAAATCAGACCATTCGAAACCTTTAACAATCCACTAACAGGAACTTCGGTTTTAAAAAATAGTTAATTAAACATTTAAGGTATATTTTAAACGGAATGTTTTCCAGATAGGGAAGCCAAATAAAACCAAGCACTAAAAAAAAAAAAAAAAATTAAAAAAAAATCCTGATTAAATCGTTCATTAAATCGTTCTATTGGTATATGTCTGTGTTATGAAAATGGATAAGGGATCAATCGGTGCTGAAAGCAGGGTAATAATTTTGTTTCCTCTTATTTCAGATCTTGGCTGAACGGCACTAAAGCAGCACATGGTGGACAGTAGGTGCCCTATGAAGAGCTGGCAAGTGAAGCAGTTCCAAGACCATAAAGGGCAGTGTGACAATCGACCGGTAATGTCTGATATCAGTAGAAAAAAATAAAGCCCTATAGCTATATGTATAGAAACTATAGAGAAGACACCACTTCGTTTTCACCATGCAAACGTTTTATACTTGAGACAAAGCAGTTTTCAGTATATTACTGCTAGTAAGACACAGAAATTCGAGCTCTTTTACTGAAAAGGTGGGTGGCTCTTAAAAGAGCCTTTGGGTTAAAAGAAATCTTTTAAACAAGTATTTACTTAGAGCTGGTGTACTTGGTGACAGCCTTGGTGCCCTCGGACACGGCGTGCTTGGCCAGCTCGCCGGGCAGCAGCAGCCGCACGGCCGTCTGGATCTCCCGCGACGTGATGGTGGAGCGCTTGTTGTAGTGCGCCAGGCGAGAAGCCTCGCCGGCGATGCGCTCGAAGATGTCGTTGACGAAGGAGTTCATGATGCCCATGGCCTTGGACGAGATGCCCGTGTCGGGGTGCACCTGCTTCAGCACCTTGTACACGTAGATGGAGTAGCTCTCCTTGCGGCTCTTCTTGCGCTTCTTGTCGCCCTTCTTCTGGGTCTTGGTCACGGCTTTCTTGGAGCCCTTCTTGGGCGCGGGAGCAGATTTGGCCGGCTCAGGCATGGCAGCACACACAGCTTCTAAGCACTCAGGAACGAACGCACGAACCGAAGCGACTAAGCCGTGCTGTCTGTGCACCCGGCCTCCGCCTTTATAGCAGCACTCAGCTACGCCGCGGCTCCTTAGTGCCGCGTCCCCATTGGTTGGAAGTTTTCCTGGAGGACGACACGCCGCTCCTAGCTCTACCATTGGACATCTCTCGATCCACGCTCCTATTGGTTACTGATACAGTTCCTCTTTCGCAGCCTATCAGCGCAGCCGATGTCACTCCGCTAGAGCAGTATAAAGTGTTCGTGGACGGCTTGGGAGTGAATTTCTGTGTGATTTTAGTTTTTTTTTGCTTGCTGGATCGTTGTGATGTCTGGGCGCGGGAAGCAAGGCGGGAAGGCTCGGGCCAAGGCCAAGTCGCGCTCTTCACGGGCTGGACTGCAGTTCCCCGTGGGTCGCGTCCACCGACTGCTGCGCAAGGGCAACTACGCAGAGCGAGTGGGTGCCGGCGCCCCGGTGTACCTGGCAGCCGTGCTCGAGTACCTGACGGCTGAGATCCTAGAGCTGGCAGGCAATGCTGCCCGCGACAACAAGAAGACTCGCATCATCCCCCGCCACTTGCAGCTGGCCATCCGCAACGACGAGGAGCTCAACAAGCTGCTGGGCAAAGTGACGATTGCACAGGGCGGAGTGCTGCCTAACATCCAGGCTGTGCTGCTGCCCAAGAAGACCGACAGCCACAAGGCTAAAGCAAAGTGAGCGCAACCGTGACTTAACTGGAGGCAGATCGGATCGGGGAAAAAACAAAGGCTCTTTTCAGAGCCACCCACAGTGGTCAAAAAAGGTTGAGTCACTCATAGTTTTGATTCTGATGAACTGTAGGAGAAACTTGAAGTGTTGAAGTGTCTGTTTAAGCTCTGCTCTTCCGCATTCCTGCCTGTCTTTTGGGTGGGGGTTTTGTTTGGTTTTTGGCTTGTTTTTGTTCTTTTCAGGGAAATCGTATTAATCTAAATGCTACTTAAAAAATACTTGATATGTTAAGCGATCACAATTTAATCACCTGTTGCTATTTAGCAGCTATAATTATATCTTCATTAAAATATCTGTATGCTTCCTGAGAAAGTCTGGACATTTTTAACATGCTTGCTGTGGCAGTTAGCTTTTTTGTACGGCATTGCAGTAAAGACATTGTACTTCCTATTAAGCGAACTAGTTCTACTCCAGTGCTCCACACACCACTTTATAGAGGGTAGTGTAAGCAAAAACTGTCTTACCAATCTAGATTAGTTCTGTTCTGCTGGATAGTATCAAGGAGCAGCCAGTTCCTATTACGACTATGGTCAACACGAAGTTTGCTCTCCGTCACAGCCTAGACTTTGAAAAGGACACAGGGGAAGAAGGAAAAAAGAACAAAACCAAAAAACCCACATCGCAAAACAAAATGCCAAACTGCAACGAAGAAAACATGCGGTACTGACAGTGATCCTGACACAGTTCTTTCGCAATAGGAGGGATGTTCCTTGCCTCGGGCCACGTGTTAATTTCCCTCTATTGCTGCTTTTTTAATTCTATTATGTGAGAATGTCCCCCTGGGTTTCTTTGACAGAATTAAATGTAAAAGAATGAATTTAGGCAAGGCAGGACGACCACAGGTAAACTGCCTTATGTGACAATCTACCATTGGGAGGGCTGCTGGCTTACACTGGGGAGAGTCTTTTCACTTTAAAGTTTCTGACTCTAATGGCCCCTTTTCTCCACGAGATACCAGAAGTTTTGATTTCCCATCTAGTTTGGGGAGATGATGTGTGGCTTTTGGAAGAGTTGTTGCCCTTCCAGGAGGAAAGACTGTTACCTTAAATTAGTTCTTTTGCTTCGATGCTGTTCTGCTTTACCCTGATTTAATTTTCACTTTAGCTGGAGTCCTCACAGCTTTTATAGCCAGCCTGATAGTACTCTGCAGATTTTTTTTGCTGCACAGGCTGCAGTCTTCTTGGTTTCCCTGGGGGCTCCTTCTTGAGGTCCATAGACAGCAAGACGAACACTTCAACATGACCACATTTCTCCTCATCCCCGTTCTTCAGTACAGTGAAAAGACAAATGTAGGCTAAGATGTTTATGGGCCTGGTGTTAATCGAGTTTAACTTTCTTGAAGCTGAGTGAAAAGTTCATTCGTCTGCAAGAGAGGCAAGTCTCACCCTCTGTATCTCTTTCTTCTACTTAGTGACTTTTGCCATCATCACATTGGAATCACGGGGCATTGTAGCAAAATATGGAAGAATCCTTTGAAAATCGTTGGTTACATTTAGCATTCTCCTGACTATGAGAGGATTAACGTTTTAATTTCTAGACTGTAGAAATATGATTATGTAGAAAATGATTTTTTTTTTCCCCCTTATAAATGAATGGATGCTCTGGTAACAAATGAAACAGTACAGAAGACACTGTGATTATTGTAGTTACTCTGCAACAGATAAATAAGGGAGTACATTTAGGCATTATGTACCTCTATCTTCAAGCAGTGTATCTGGGGGGGAACAAAAAATAAAACTTAAAAAAAAAAAAACACAC
>VWYK01083033.1:54373-75814 GCA_013399775.1 Semnornis frantzii | reverse complement strand
TATTGTTGGCTCTTTTTTTTGTTGTTGCCTTTGGTTTTGGCTATATTGTGTTGTATGTTGTGGGTTTTTTTTGTAGATCTGTATACTCTGTAAGAGCTTAATAGCATGAATATGCTTTTTTCTTATCTACTGAATGCATGAAAGGGAGGGGTCAGGATGAAATAGCTGCAGTCCTAAACCACAGGATTAAAAATCAGGAATTGCTTGACGTGACTAAGTAACTTGAAATCTGCTACAAAATTTCAGTGCCTCAGATTTTCTCATCTGGCAAACACTGATCATGGTTACTTGCAGTACTTACTTAGGTGTTTATAAGACAATTACTAAATTTCCTGATAATTTGCACCTTGCCAGAAAGTTTATTTAAACCACTCTTGAGCTCCAGAGAGAAAGTCAAGGAGGTTAAGAAGAATTGACATAAAATGAAAGACACAGGATGTAGTTGGATATGGTTTTACTTTACACTGGCTTAAACTGCTTTTGTTTTTTTCAACAGTGCATTTACAATCATAGATAAAAGGATTTGTATTGGGGAAACTTAATTTGTGGTTTAGACCAGTAAAAACATGATCTGACTAAACAGCTGTTTGGAGAAGCACAATGTCAGAAGAACAATTGCTTTTCAACACCTGATTACCTTCTAAGATATTCAGGACCTTATTAGGTAAAATATTTATAATCACTTTTTCTAGAAAACAGAGAAAATCACCATAGGACCTTTTGCAGTCTGTAACTGCATGATGTATGCAAATGGGTGCTGGCTAAGTGAGACACAATTATTATTAAAAAACCCACAGAAGTCAGAAAAAGATTGGTATTAAAACTAATATAGTAACTAAAAAACATAATTTAGGTTACATACAAATAGGTTTCTAAACTGAGGTTTTAACAGTACCAGTGTAGTAAAATCCAGAAATAGTTGCATGTGCATTTTATGCTCATCAGAAAGGAATATTAAATATTCAGGTGTGGTTCTTGCACTAGTGTAGGTTCTCACTTCAGATATCAGCAGGCATCCCAAAACAGCTCTTGTCACTCTTACTGGATCCTGAATGTCACCGAGACTAAAAAGTTGAAAGTTTCCATGAAATAGGATAACTGGAACTATTCAGGATATTAAAACAAAGGGAGAGCGTCAGTTCATAAACACTCCTTGGGTGGATTTTTATGAACAGCAACATCAGAGAATACCCAAATCGTGTGCATATCATTAAAGCATGCTAGCACTAGAGCTAGGACAACTGTCAGGGGCTTCTCATGAGTTGTGTGTGCCACAATACGAATTGTCCACTGTTGGTCAGTTTTCTGCCATTCGCTTGGAAGAGATGGGCAAGATTAAGCACTGAATCAAAAAAAAAAAGAAATTCTCCTCAAAACTTATCTTGATCTGCCTGCTAAATTTCTGAGTTACTTATCTTGAGATACTAAAACTTTTCTGTGTATGACCCCAACTCCTGATCCAGTCTTGAAAAGGTGGTTTTATGACTGCTGAAGGATGTGTTGCTGGTGGGCCTGCTAGGACATAGGCTGTTTTCTAAATCTCCATAAGATTTGATGCAGCAGGCATACTCAGGACCTATGCAGAAAATTGTGCTAAAGCAGTATCTGTTGAATGAGTTGCAGAAGACTAGTCTGACCTTCTGCGTGCCTACAAAATTTGGGATATACAAAACACTGTAGCAAAAGCTTTGGCTTGGTAAAGCAAGCACTGGGCAAAGTGGCACCACCCACTTGATGGGAAGACTTAGAGCTAGGAGTGTTGTGGCCATGAGGCTCTGGATTTTTCTGGGGTGAAGCAGCAGGCTGTGATTTCCTGCTGAGGTGTGCCACTGCTGAAAGCAGCTTCAGAGCAGTTGGGTCATGGAGTGGGAAGGTGAGTGTCTTTTTAGAAATTAGGTCACTGATCTCAGAGGTGTTATCCTAGTTACCTATTTTGGCTTCAGAGATTCTCTCTGTATTTTGCTGAAGGACAGTCTTGGGAGCACAGGTGCCAACTAAAATTTCGTCCTGCTTGGATTATGGTGGCTTACTTGGATTATGGAGTCATGCTTACAGTTGCTCTTTTTTGCACTTACTGTAACAGCAGAATTGGAGATGCCTAATAAGATCCTTTTCCACAGTAAAAGAAAAAGCTTCCGTCTTCTGGTGCCTTCTGCATACTCATAGTGGGAGACGTAGATGTGACGTCGCTTTGTTTTGGTTGGCTTAAAACAAGTCAGGCTGCTCTTCAAGAGAGTGTGTATTGGGCCCTGTAGACAGGGTAGGTGGAAGAGTTTTTATTTTTAGATTTGAACGAATTGTAGCATGAATTGTTCGTCAAGCCCAAATACATCTGCATGTGGCCAAAACAGTGCCAAAGCGTAGCTGCATGGGACTAGACTGCAGCTAGGCAAGATGAGTTGAGCTTGACAGTTGTAGGGGACGTGCATAGAATGGATCTAGCTGAGGCAATCAGCACTACAAGCAGAAACTGTAGAAAAGCCTTGAGATTTACACTATTGCTTCATTCCATGGGATAAAGCAGAAAGCCTGCAGAAATAGTTATTTGGGCCTTTACGTTGGCTGCAAGTATGATCATGTGTGGGGCAGAGAGGTGCAGTGATGGGTAACTCAGTCAGTCTAGAAGTAAATTTCCAATGCCTGATTTAAGCCCAAAGATTTTTCTTTTTCTTAAAAAATAATTGTAGTAGGTGTATGTGGAAAGAGAGGGTGTGCAATACTACTGCTTTATCATGCAGATATTCTAGCTTTGTGTACCCCTCTTATAGAAATACTTGAACTGCGTCCTCAGCTAACCCCACAAACCTTGAAGCAAGAATTAAGGAAAATTATTTAATTGCTTAGTAGTAGTTACTTCATAGTGAGATGATATTATAGTGCCTACCCAGAGGCCTAACCCACACTGCAGCTGGAGGCTGCTGAATGCATGACTAAGGACAAGTTATTTGATACTCATCCATCAAGAGACTGAGCAGTAAGTATATTAATTGTATATTAGTAAATACACTAATTGAGCACTAGTGTAAACTGTCGAGGGTGAACAGCTTAACCCAGTAAAAGCAGGGTGTAGTCTTCTTGCCTAGTCAGCAACTCAAAACAATCTGAGGTTGGAGGAAAGCTCCCAGAAAGTTTTGCTGTTATATTTCTAGGTGATATGTTAATGAATGTACCAAGCTGATTGCTCAAGCAAGAATATCCAATAATTAGCACTTATGTCTGTGGTATGAGCTTATGAGGTAGATAAGTTATCACTTTGAAGAGCTACCTGCAGCCTGCTGGTGGCAAATGATTCAGGAAGATCTCGGAGGTTCAGAATGGGCTCGACAGTGCAAGAAACCACTGCAAGAGAGGAGTCTGAGGAAAATCCTCTATAGAGAGAATCCCAAATGGGTGGGGTACTGCTAGCTTCTCTAAACTTAGCACGTGAACTGCAGTAAGTGGGATGCACTGACCTGGGTGCTGGAGGAAGGGGAGTAGTATCCCTGGCATCAAACCACAGAAGTCAGTTTTACTACTTCATTTCCTACCATAATTAAGGTGGAATCACAATACAATAGGAAGAAGGTTTGACAGTATTTTTCCTGCCCTTCTTTAATTCACTCTATTTAAAGTGTCACTGCTTTTTCCCACTCACAGTAAAGTAAAAAAGAAAAAGTGAAGTCATGGCTGGTATTTAAAAAAAAAAAAAAAAAACACTCCTGTAGTGCTAGCATTATTTTTTTTCTGTGCCTGTTTCCACTGTTTCTTGCTCTCAGAATACTGCAGAATTAGAGAAAAAGCACAGCACAGCCTTTCTACACTTGACCACTTAGTGCTGAAATATAAAAAAATCTTGGCTATGAAGGACATGTCTCTAGCCTGGTAGTAGTTGTGACTTTTTTAATTATGTAAATAAGCTTGTTACAATTCAGGTTACTTGATCTGGAATGGGAGTGAGCAATCATTTGGGAGAGTCAGTCAGAAATACCTGTAAGTTGGAAACACTGCAGGAGAAGCCTTGCAATGGGATTTTACTGCAAATTAGGTTATTCTCTCTATTTAGGTGTGAATGTGGTTCCAGTTGTGGATTTTCAGTCTGTACAGGAATAACTGTTTTGACTTCAGGAGGAGCTCAGGGTTATTCTGCAGAATTCATCCTAGAGAACAGAACCGTTGTAAACACATGGAATTAAGTTGCAGGGTTTTGAGATTTTTTGCAGGAGAGGTCTCCTAGAGTTGCCTGGTGCAAACCATGCCTCAGAGGGCATTATCTAACTGATCACAGCACTGAACAAGTCTTCAGGTGAAACATACAATATTTCAGGGACCTAAACTAATAAAGCACTTATCAGTTCCAATGGCAAACAAGGCTTTGCAGAAATCATGTGAAAAGGAAATGGTAGGAAGTGAGTGATCTCTAAAACAACAGGAATAGGAAATCTGACAGTGTCCAAAGTTTTTTAGAGACTTGTAGGGGAAAGTCAAGATTCCCTGCCCTTCATATGGAAGACTGAGGAACAGATGAGTCTGGTGGGTAACTGTAGCTGCAGGGAAGGAATATGTGATAAGGAGATGAAGGACTAGAGAGAGGAGAGTAATTTTTCTTAGTTCCATTGAATACAGGATTCCTTTCTCAAGAGGGAAGGGGAAAATGGTTAATCGAGCTATGGGAGGGGCCATGTCTCCATGAGCTCTTGGAAGATCTCAGGACTGTGGACAAAGCACCGGGTCTTTGTGGGAAATACCAGCTGAGGTTTCAGTCTTTTAAGTGGCAGCACAGTTGGGGCTGCTTGACAGCAGTGGTTTGTCAACAGAGACAGAGCTTCCTTCTTTTTTGCAAACTATAGTAATAAAGACTGTGCCTCTTGATCTGTGTGCCTTTGCTGTTGCAGCTACAACAGCCCATAGCTCCTCTTCCTTTTTGAGAAGAGGCTCTACCTGCTGTGTTGATTGATTGGAGCTCTCTGGAGACAGAGGAAGATTTAACACTGACTTGAGGGCTTCTCTTCATGAGTTTTAAGTAGATAGATAGCCTTAAAACACGTTTGAGAGTTTAGATCTGCAGAGGGAGAACACAAAACCGGGAAACCCTTGCATTGTTGGGATAGCAGCAGTGTTGTGACAGTATAAAAGAATTGCTTTAATTAAAATTCTCAAAAGACAGGAAATCTTTCTTTCTGAACATCACACAAGCAAAGTGATCTGCTGCTGCTAACACACAGCACTTGGCAGTGCAGTGGCAGTCGCTTCTGCAGCGGCCTCTCCTGCACTGTGTAGGTGCTGTAGTGCTTATTTCCCAAGTCCCTGGGGACTGAGCAAGTACTGCAGGTTCTGTAAATTCAGTACCTACAGGTGACATTCCTGTCTCACCACTTCCAGAAACAAGCCTCAATTGCTGTGTATTTTTAACAAATTCTGGGACTGTGCTACAGGATGCAGAGGCACTGTTCCCAAGGGAATCCTGTTACCACACCCTTTAGACACCAAAAAAAACCCGAAAACCCAAACAAAAACCCACAACAACAAACAAACAACAACAACAAAAAAAAAACCCCAGCCAACTTTTGAGAATCCCGTGTTTTGAAGGAATAGTGATTTTTTTATCCTTAGAAATATTTACCTCCTTTAGTAACTGTGAGGCAATGTGAACAAGCCTCCATTATCTATTTATGTGTTATGTGCATGTTTTTCCAATACACAATTTCCACTGCATCAGTTGCAGGAAAATTTTAAAGAGTTGGAACTGCCACAACCATTTTCCACTGTGACAGGGGAAAATGCAACTATGTATTCTAAAGCTTTTATAAACAATTTCAAAATGACAAGGTATATGCATCCAAATGTGCCTTTTTCAGGTAAAAAGAATTTGAGAGATTATAAACTTAATTAGATTATTATTTAAAATAAGATTAATTTAAATTACTTTTTAAAAGACTTTACACTCCGAAAAGCCATTTCTGTACAAATGGAAATTATTGTTGAGGCTATTAAGCTTCAAAGACAGCAAAAACCAAGATTACCTGGGAAAGTGCTTCTAGTTTGTTTTTAAGAAACATAAAAGGGGCATGGGGGAGGATTGAAAGTTTTGCTGATAGTCATTCTCCTTTCACTGTTCTGTTGCTTGTCTCTATGTGGCAAAGGAACAAGAAAAGGGGAAAAAAAAGGTGCTTGAAAGACAAATTCACAGCACAGAAAACTGTAATTACTTAGATACCTTAAACAACTTGGGCATGTTCAGCAACAGAACCAAAAGGCATCTTCAAACTAACTGAATTTCACTTACAGCTATTCAAACAGCTTATTTCAGAAGACAAGCAATTCTGATCATAAAATGCACCATTTAATATACATAATGTAAATCAAATTTGTAATATTTTTGGTTCCAGTGAGAACAGAAAAATCCAAACCACAGTGACTGTGCCGCTCCTGCAGTGCAGAGCTGTTAGCCATGTCACGGCTGAGGTGTCTGGCTTAATCACAGCACTGCTTTGCTTTGGAAATGTAAACTGGTTTTGCAACAGTTTTCAAGCATGAACAGTGTTGTAAAGCAAACCTTGCTTCCTATTAAACTAAGTAACCTTTGCTCTGTGTCACAGGCATCATGTATCGTAAATCCTGCGCATCTTCGGCGGCCTGCCTGATAGCTTCTGCTGGGTACCAGTCCTTTTGTTCTCCAGGGAAGGTGAACTCTGTTTGCATCAGCTGCTGCAACACTCCACTCTGCAATGGACCCCGGCCCAAGAAGAGAGGGAATTCTGCTGTGGTGCCGAGGGCACACGTGATGACCACCATTCTGCTCCTTAGATTGGCTCTGCTGGCTTCGTATTACTAAACTTCAAGAAATTTTTTTGCCCTGGCACAATTTGTTTTGTCTCCTCTTTTCAAAGACACTGCAATTACTTTCTGTTTGTCCCCAAATCCCTGTCAACAACGAGGGAAATTCAGAGGTTGCAGGGAGAGATGGGCTGATATTTTGGCAGCTAATGAATTCAGTTAGCAGATTGAATTTCTAGTGTGCACTCAAAAATTCCAGCAGCAGGATGGAGGACTCCTGCTCTCTTTGCATAACTGGAAACAAATCTGTCTGTGTTACTTGTTTTAAATGTAGTCAGTTCCTCAGTCATTTTCATTTCCATGTTTTTAAGTCCGTTGCTAATTGTTACCTCTGCCTTATGAAGTCATACTCGAAGTTCACAAAGGCCATCTTGTGTGTCTGGACTGGGCTCTGAGCTACTCTCTAGCGGCACTACTTCCAAGCTGGGTGCTGGTGCTTCGAGATCTGTTTTTTGTGGGCTGCAGTCAGGCTTGCTCTCATGCTGGAAAGTACTTAAGAACACTTTGGTATTGCCCCTCGTAGAAGACTTACGCCTAACTGAAAAGGAGAGCAGTGGGCGTAGAGACCTTGCTCTGGAGCTCAGGTTGGCTCTGAGAAACTTCTCCTTGTTGGCATGCTCTATTGTCAGGTGGCAGCGGAGGACCTGCAGGAACACGCTGCGGAACTGCTGAGAAGAGACGTTGTACAGGAGGGGGTTCACCACCGAGCTGAGGTAGAAGAAGATGTCTGCAATGGGAAGAAGAGTGATATATGCTCTGAAGTAAGGGACAGTCCAGTCCTGCTTTGGTTTAGCAGCAGCCATGATCCTTCTAACCTGGTTTGGCATCCAGCATATTGCCAGAGTTGCAACAATCAGTCCTGTGAACAGAAAGAAGAAAGAGGTGTGCATACATGGGAGAAAAAAAGACATAAAATACTTCGTGTCCATTCTGCACTTGTTAGAAATAGTACCAGCTTTTCAGTGTTTTCCTTGACAGACTTTTCTGTGGGTACTGTTCTTTGTTGTTTTTAATAAGTATTACAAGGTCATTGCAGCACATGCTCTGACAAAGACTGCATAGTGCTTGGATGGTGTACCTGTTGTCATTTATTAGTTTTCAAAGTGTCCTTTCACTGCTCTCTGTATCCTTAGAAAGAATGCATTTTTATTTTGGTCAATGTTCTTACAACCTGTGTAGGACTACAAAGATGATGATGGGACTGGACCTCTTATGAGGAAAGGCTGAGAAACCTCAGGCTGTTTAGCCTGGAGAAGAGAAGACCAAGATGGGCTCTTATCAATGCTTATCAGTATCTAAAAGGGTGAGGGGCGAGATTATAGATCCAGACTGGGTTCAGGACTGCCCAGTGATAGGCAATGGGCTGTGGGCACAGGCTGGAACTCAGGAGGTTCCATCTGAACATGAAAAGTTCCTCTACTCTGAGTGTGCCAGAGCACTGGAACAGGCTTCCCAGAGAGGTTGTGGAGTCTCCTCTGGAGAGCTTCCAAACCCACTTGGACACAGCAATCCTGGGCAACCTGGTCTGGGTGACCCCACTTTAGCAGGGCAGTCAGAGTAGATTGTCTCCAGAGGTCACTTCCAACTCCTCCCATTCTGTGATTCTGTGATTTATGTATTTCCCTTTACTTTGAAAAACAAACAAAATAAATAGAACCTATAGCCATATTAGATCAGGCAATACCCAGAAGAGATCAGATTCTTGTTTGTACTTTACACAAAAAAGAAAATGTATGCATAATAATATAGTTCATGTTATTTTTGGTAAATTTCCTCTTACAGAAGATATTTTTAAGTAAAATATGTATGGATCTTTTTATGGTAGTTAAGATACGTTGAGCTTTCTTAAAAGTCAAATTCCAGTGGAATTAAATTATGAATGTAAATGAGCAAAACCCAAGCCTAATCATGAAAGTGTAAGCAGTTTCAGATTATAAATTATGCTTTAAAATGTGGTATCTGACCATTTTGTATTTATATGTAAATATAAATACATGTTGCTGCATCACTAATGGCATTAAAAATGGGGTGACTTAAGTGTTGTATGTCTGAGCATTCTGACTGTGGACCAATGCTCATTAGGGTTCCAGTGCTGATACCATCTTCAGAAGGGCAACCCTGCAGAAATGTGTAAGCAAGCTCTACTAGGCTCTGCTCTGGGCAAGAGTCAGAGCAGGGGAGAGGCTCTCCAGTCCTTGTTAACATCCAGTGCTTCTGGTGCACTTAAGCACTGGAATTCCTGACATCATGTGTGACATACTGGATACACAAGATAATTCTTCTCAGCAGTGCTTCCTCCCCACTCCACGCTCCCCCAGCATTAAACACATGCTGAAACACAGCCCCCATATCACTGTTTCCACTTTGTTTTTCTCTTTGCAGAAAACGTGCCTTATATGAACAGAGGGAGCAGAAGTTGCAGGTTGGCTTCCCTGCTGCAGAGGCACAGAACAGTGGAGAACATCCCATTGATGCACAGGTTTCACTTCCAGTAGATTTCTGGTTTGTTGTCAGTTTCCTCCAAGGTCCATCCTCTCTCAGCAGACGCACAGAGGCAGCATAAGTTTTACCTGTCTAGACTAAGTCAAATGTCAGCACAGAACAGATTGCTGCAGTTCTGTAGTAGTGCATTTCCAAGCCAGGAAAATGCCACTTCAATAGTGGGAAGAAATGAACGCAACAGGGAAGGTGGGGCAGAAAAAAATGAAGAAAGATTCATCATAGCTTTAAAACTGCCAGGTTTGAACAGCGTATGTCCAAATTCTCTCTACGACACACACACACCCCCACAGCAAAGAAAAAGTATGAAATGTCTAATTTAGTTGTTTATTTAAAAAAAAAAATCAATTTTTAATGAAAACTTTAATTACTTTAACAAATGAATGAACTACCAAATAAAAGTTGTCTTTGATGATTTGCTTCTGTAATCACTTAATGTCAACATAATTTCGGTAGGACGAGGAAGGAGCCTAAACTTACAACACTAGTTTAAGAGCCCTGCAAATGGAAATGCAAGGACATTTGCTGTTTTCCATTCTTTAATTCCCCCTAACTCCTCAGTCACAGGCTCTCTATTCTCATTCCCATTCCTGCCCTTTTGCTTCACTGCCCTACTCTTTCTCTGCCTTCTTGCCTCACTTTTCTTGTGTCTCTGTCAAAAGCTGATCTGAATTTTGTATTAGTCCTGCAAATTTTCTACCCTTCAATGCTTTTTTTTTCTCTGCTGTCAGCAGAATAGATACAGGGGAAGTGGTCCTGGTACAGACCAATAGAAAATAAGGAACCCTGAGCGCAGTGGCTTGTGACACGCCTTATAAAACAGGCAGCAGAAGGATGCTACTGCTCATCCTGGCTTATTTCCTGTGCACCTTAAAGCTCACAGACCCAGGTCTGCAGCATTCTTGTCAAATTTCACCAGATACTCCTTTCCAAGGGAAAATAAGCTCCACAGTGTAATGTTTTGGTTCTTGGTTACAAACACAATCCTTCATCATGCTGATTAATAGTTTCCTAAATGATGAATGCTCCTGTGAAAAACTCAGCAAACGATGCATGCATTCAGTTCTAAAGCTCGCATGCACTGCTCTGAGATGTCTGATTTTAGCTTACAGCTGAATTCCTTGCCACTGACCTTTATTTTTAGGTCAAACTGCCAAATGCTTCTGACTCCCTCTTATATTCTTCGGACACTTCTGTTTTACCAAGTACTTTGTGTGTACAGTGAGTGAAAAATGAGCTGCTTGTGCCCTTGTGCAGTGCGGTGAGGTTAGTTGTGTGGAGGGTGGGAGGAGACATCTGTAAAACTTTGCTGCTTTCCAGGATGAGCAATTGTTCATTTTTACACTTGAAAAAGCTGTTTGTTGATTCAAGGGAGATGCACCATGTAAACAAACATGCCCACAAAGTCACAGCACTTTTGCCAACTGGTCACAGGTGAGGTGGAGGCATGAAGTAAACTGAAGTGAATCAGAAGTAAAGCTTTATGTTCAGATCCTAGCAGATCAAATACTTTGCCTAAATTACTGCTGCCATCAATTGGAACTTGTACACAGGCTGTAGAAATTTGTGCTTTGTTGCAATGTGCAGAAAGTGCTTAAACAACCTTGTGCAGCTTGACTAAACCAAACAGCATCTTAATCCAGTACTGATGCATTTCTCCCTTGAGCCTGCTGCCTGCTAGGAATTGAACTCCTTCACATTTCATCTTGTATCCAGCTTTGCCTTCCACTGCTTCTTATTAAAGTGAAAAAATTAGCAGCTCCATTATTTTTTTTCCATTTTCTTGACTACTGCGCTGAAGCGACACACTAGATGAGAGCAGAGATTTATCTTCCATGGAATAATGATGTTTATAAACAAAATAGTGTTGTGGTCTAGTGACCTTCATCACTGGTGCCTGAAATTTCCAACACACAGTTGAAACTCAGTTTAATAGTCAAAAGTGCATTAGACCATGCCAGCAGAAGCCAGGAGCCTTTGTGTTATCTAACAGGCTATGTGTAAGTGAATACATCTCAACCTTTAAGTGACTGTTTGGGCTTACAATTCATTTAACATTGCTGTAGATATGTCAAAGTAACAGGAAACAAACTAACTAACACAAGCCACCACCCATAAAAAAGATCCTTGACTAAAAATACCACTTTAAAAGCCTAAGTCAGTCATAACCCAGTCACAAAACGGTTTACCCAAAACCAGAATTACCACATTCCACTGCTATGTTAATCTGCCCAAAAGGTTTAAAGCATACAACTGTAGAAGTGGTTCAAATTTGGGAATCGTTATTGCAACTCCCCAAAAGTGGATCTTGCACTATTAATTCTTAGAGTCTGACAAAGGATCATTTATGTAGCAAAATAACCCCAGCATTGAAATGCCAATAATCTAAACATGCATTGCTGGCACAGAACAGGCGCTTGGCAGTCATCTGTCCCTCAGCAGTACTGTTTTATTACTCAGAACATTCCTCTGGGCCATAGGGGACTGAATTAAATTCATTATGAACTTTATTGGGAAGGATTTTAAATAGATGAAAATGTCTGGTAGAGTAGAGAGAGTTTCCTTCTCCACCATTCCAGATTTTGCATGTTCTTATGTTGAATAGATTTTTTTGTCTTCTTGCCACCTGAGGACTTAAATCTGCCTCCTTTTATAGTCCAACATTTCCTCTCTGTCCTGGCCACTGCCAGGGATCCCCCAAAACTTGGAATTGTCTACAAAACTCCAACTCACTGGGAAATACCGACACCACGCTTTATTTGCCTGCCATAGCCTAATTAACCAAGGCTGCTGTGGTGACTTCATGTACATGCTCCTTTGCCCATGCCACCTAACCCTGCCCACCCTGGTGCATCAAGGTCTGCTGGCCCCTGCTGCTACTCCTCACAGCCCAAGCAGTGTTAAGCCTCAAGCTTTGCTTTTCTGCAATTTAATTAATGGCACAAAGACAGGTTCTCAACATCTGCTTGTAAACTGACATTTAAATGGCAATTGTCAGTGGAATATAAACATATGGTTACTGAGGTAGGAGTCAAGTGCAGGCAGTGATGCAGTTGGTTCAGAGACTTTCTTTTAGCACTTATTTCATATTTGCATGCTTGGCCTAACTAGCCTCAAAAGGTCTAATGAGACATTGATGCCCTGTGCCTTAGTCGCAAAGTGTTCCACCCATGCATCAGAATTGGCTCCCAAAAGAAGACAGGAAGTGCTGAGACCACCCCTCATTATTAAGCTTACTGTTGAAAAGCGATACTGATGAAGAGGAAAGCACTTGGGTCCTCTTCGATTCTGCTTCCAATGGCTTTGAAAACAAGCAGCTCAACCTCCCTCATCGGCTCCTCCCTCCTCATAGTATCAGACGCTACTAAGTCTGAAGAAGGAAAAAACCCAGTTATTCCAGTACTAATTAATTGCTTTCTAGAGTTGGGATTTTAGCAGGTATTTGTGTTTATTTTTTGTAACCAGGAGCCAAAAAACTTGATTTTCATTAGAAACAGGGACATAAGAGATGAGTTTATTGTCTCTCTAGCTTCTAAGAGAAAAGTCGAGCCTCAAAACGCAGCCTTCAATCACTGAGATGACCTTCCCAACTGCGGATCAATGCAATGCTGTTTTCCAGCAGCTGCAGCTGTTCCCTGCCTCTGCCGCTGCAGTTGTCTGCATGCGAGAAGTCAGTTACCATATGCTTATTGTCTGCTGACAATTGTCATTTAAATGTCAGTTTACCAGCAGATGCTCCCTCCTCTCAGCTCCATTGCTGAGAGCCTTGGAAATGCAGCAAAGAAACAAGCCAGGATGATTCTGATGAGCCGTTGGCAGTGCTAGGCAGAGCTGTCAGCAGCAGGAGCAATGCAGACTGCATTTCCTCAGTGGTGTTAAACTGAGGAAGCCTGGAACACCTCGAGAAGGGAATTGTTTTCTCTGCTTTCCAGCCTCAAGGCAGGTAAGTGTTTAGAGAAGTTCTTCTGGTCAGCAGCTGGATAGAGTTTCAGAGCCAAACTCTCAGCCTTTAACAGCTTCTGGTGACTATCTGGTGTTTGGTCACCTATCCAAATCAACAGCTGACTGAAATGCCCCTCTGAGCAACAGCAGCTACCTGTTGGTGAGCAGAGGGGTGCACAGTGGGTGGAAGAGTGGAACACACCTTTAACTGCTCAGTTTGGTTCTTGTCTGCCCCTTCAGTTCTCTTGTGTTGAAGGACAGGAGGTTTAAAAGCAAGATACAGAGAGGAATGGCAACATTTCTTCAGTGCTCCTGCAGAACTTACAAACGTTCTGGCTAATTGCCAGCACTGGTATCTCCACATAAATGGGTCCCTATAGCATAAATCATCTGCTAAAAGGCCTTTATAGATCCCAGACAAGGCTTGTGACATTCAGTGCCATCACACCGGCATCTGCTGGCTCAGTGTCTTCTTGTTCACTGAGATCTGGAATTAGGCTAAAAAGACAAGAGGACAGCTCAGAAGGATTATCTTTCAGAGCCAGTGAAGTGACCACACACTTACTGCCCACAGTTGCTTCCTGGAACAACCGCAATAAGCCCACTCACTGTGTTCTCTATGGTAGTAGAGTGCTCATGAATGATGGTCCTGCTGGCACACAGACACAGGGTACTGCACATGCAGCAGTGTGAGACAAGCTTACCACAAGGTTCCTAACAGATCTGCAGGTGTCCCCCTACTCAGCCTTCACTGCATTATTCTGTAGGCAGTAATTCACAGCTGGTTCTCAGAACCAGTGTCATCAACTCGAGTCCTGCACACTCTGCTGGGCCTGCCTTTCTGTGAGCTGTTGAGCAGCTCTTTCACGGCTATGGTTACTACAAAACCCACCACCAAACAGAAGTGCCTGCCCCTTCCACTAGTGCAAATTAACTTTGTATTTCCCCAAAATCAGCTGCTGAGTCCTGTATTCAGTGCAGAGTCACAACCATCTCTAAGGGGTTTGTTAGAATGAGGGCTGCATTGTGCCCAGTGTGCAGGATAAAGCAGCTGATGAAGTTCAAAATGGAAAAGTTAAGATAAACTGCCTTTTTCTCTCTCACCCACACTGAAGTTTCTTCTGCTGAAGGACAAACATAATAATAATAAGCACATATTGATATATGCTGAGGTGAATATAAAAATGTATTAACCCGAGAGATAAATATTGATACTGCTTTGTCTCTGTCAATATTTAGTTCAAGGGACAATAAATTTTGATATTCACTGGAACAAGTCAATGTGTATCGCTACATACATTTTGTATAAGCTCAAATTATTCAGTAGCTCTGTTCCTTTTATCCTCAACTTGCAGAATCACAGATCTGCCTTTCCAAGATGCTTCTCTGGAAGGGAAGGAGCCAATAAGTAAATTATCTCCGCTCAGTTAACTACAGTGAGATATGGCCAGCGTATACCTCTCAATGGTTTCCCCATCAGAGGTTTTCTAACCAACAAGAAGATCCACAGGCTCAGTTTGGGATCTGACATTGGATCTGAGCTGGCTGCTGAGTGTGCAGCCTCCTCAGTTTCCTCATCGCTGCACACCAGCGACTCGCTGCCTCTGCTGTTGAACCACCTCACGTACCCATCGCACACACAGGGCTCCACCGGCAAAGCAAAACAGATAAATCCAGCCCCTGCTCTGCCTGCAACGATACTGCCAGGCTAACAAGGACAAAGGAGATAGCAAGACAACATTTTAGTCACCAGCATAAGCAGCGAAGTCTCCAAGCATACAGAGAGAAGCTCTGGCAAGCACACCACAGCCCTTCTCAGAATGGGTTCAAACTGAAGAGAATGAGGGAACAAACTGCTTGTCTTTAGAAATACTGCTGGAAGGATCAAGCATATGGCCTGGGACAGACAGTTGAAAACCAGCTACATGTACATCCGATCTTGTTAACAGTTTCCAGCAAAACAAAAGAATGGGCCCGCAGTTCCGCAGGCTTCAAAGGAACATTGGTCCCTCTAGTGTTCACTAGGCTCCTCCTGCCCTCAAGGGCCTGTGCAACAAGTCCACATCTTATTAGTGACCACAGCTGGGTGATAGGACAGTGCTGTCCCACAAAGTAAATGAAAAGCACTGTGAAGAACCAAACTGCCTCTTGGTGCAATAAATGAACCAAACCAGTAAAGTGTTAATAAGTATGTTGCTGTTCTGTTGCACATAAAATTGTCATTCTTCCAACTAAAAACACCAGTCTCACTAAACCACAAATGCTACAGTATGCATGGTTCTTCCTGTATACAGTCATTCTTTCCTCAAAACAGTAACGTGTTCAAGTACGGGGCAGTGATAAGGAAAATTTACTTCCACAGGTCACTGGAGTTGTCAGGCATATTGGCAAATTCCATACAGATATCTGCCACCCTTGACATCAGAAAATCACCTGCAGCTGCTTTTGATACTTCAATTCACAGGTGACTACATGCTAAAGTAAATTATCACTAAGGCCCAGGAGATACTAGCAGAGTCTGAATTGTATGTCCTCTCACTTGGCTTGGGCTACACTTTTTCACCTCCTCAAATACCCTCAAGGGTGTTAAAGATCACTGAGACCAAATTGGCTTGTCAGAGTTTTTGGGCTGATGTTGTGTCTTTGGGTCAAATCAATGACACGACAGAAAAGCAGCATGCTCACAACTCCCCTCTCAGGGTGAAAAACCTGCATCACCCAATGGTTTGTCCAGTTCAGGACCTCCTTGCTCTGCTGCAGGGATTTCTTCCTGGCAGGCAGCAAAGACTTGCTCTAGGCTGGACAAGGCACAGCAGCATCACACCAGCTACTCAGTGGCAAAAGGTGAGGCCACCAATTTGATTTCTAACAGAAACTAATGTAAAGCAACCTGCCCATAAGAATACCTGCTGCTTGCAGGGTGATGCTCCTTCAGTCTCTGTTGTACTTCCCTCCTCTACACCTGATAAACTGCATGCTGGGTTGAAAAATACAAACATTCCCATTAACAAAGGAGAAGATAATGAGGATACTTAGATAGAACCGAATCAAAGTTTCAAGTCTGTGTATCATAGATCCATCCAGCTGGGAATTACAGGGCACTGCAGTAAAACCTTCTGACTCTGCAACACTAAAACATAACAGCTTCTGTGGATGCCATCACATGCTTCCCCACTAGCAATGCAAAGAGAGCTCTGCAGAGGGATAGGCTGGTTTTGCTTTACTCTGTCACTTCATAGCCCCCAGCCGTTAGGTAGGGTCATAGCAGAAATATGACATTGTCAGGGGAATGCAGATATGCAGAATTTAATTAGTGAAGACACAAGTATTAACAGTTCTACTTCTTAGCAATTTAAAATATTCAACATTATTTTCAGTTCTTAGCAGGGTCAAGTTTTGCTTCTCAAATATTTTTAAATGCTGCCATTTCACAGTGTAAACACTAAAAAAAGCTAAAATATTCAGAGAAGTTTCATGACAGAAGTATCATCAGAGAGCAGCCTTGCTTACAGAATCATGATTAAAGTCATGATACCCTCTTCAAAGCCATATACTTCATACATTACCAGAGGAAATCAATTGGGTTTACTACTTTGTACTGGGTTTGTGTGGCCAGGTTTTGGTAAGTGGCTTATGTGAGAAGTTGTTCTATGTCCAACAGAGCCAATGGTAACCAAGATGGACCACTCCCACTCCATGACCCACAGCTGGCCAAGCCCAGCAGTGACGGTGGTAGGACCTCTGTGATAAAACATTTAAGAAGTGTAAGACTTGGAAGATTGAGTCCTCCTTGCAGTGAGGAGGAATGAGCTGCAGAAGACAATGCAGAATGAACTGACCACAAGCCCCCCACACCCCTCTGTGATGCTGATGGGAAGGAGGCAGAGGAAATCAGGAGTAAAGATAAGCCCAGGAATAAGGGAGAGGTGGGGGCAAGGTGTTTCAAGGTTTGCATTTTGTTTCTCATTCTCCTACTCTGATTAGATAATAAATTAATCTCATTTCCCTAGGTTGAGTCCTATTTTGCCCATGACAGTAAATGGTGAGTGATCTCCCCCTGTCCTTACCTTGACTCAGGAGCCTTTCATTATGTTTTCTCTTCCCTGTCCAGCTAAGGAGAGGCGTGCCTTTGGTGGACACCTGGTGTCCAGCCAGGGTCAACACACCACATACTTGGAAATCGTTATGGAGATGGTAACATTTATAGGCACTGTCATGCAGTAACATGACACCTTTAGGAGAACCTTTAAAAATCTTCCCAGCACAATTTCCCACCTTTAATGGTCATTTCTTTCTTCTGTTCATTAGGATGCTACAAACTGTACTTCAGATACAAGTTTACTTTGCGCTCCAGTTCAGAACTGACTTCAAACTTCACCGTAGTGCTCATCAGCTATAATTGGCTTAAACATGCACCGCGTTAGGCAGAGGCGCTGGTTTAGTCTCTGGTACTGTAATGGGACCATTCATTTTCAGAGTGGAGTGCTGAAGCAGCTCCTCTGCAGTGTGGTAAGTCCCTCATGCCAGGTTAGCCTTTCAGGTCACTATGCCAATACTTGCCAGTGCTCTTCTAGGGACCCCAACTATGTGGACAATGCAAACTGGTCACTGCACAGAAAAGGCTGCTCTGAAACACAGAATCATAGAATTATATAATGGTAAGGTTGGAAGTGACCTCAAAGATCACCTAGTTCCAAGCCCCTGCCATAGGCAGGGACACCTCCCACTAGTACAGGTCACTCAAGGCCTCATCCAGCCTGACCTTGAACACCTCCAGGGAGGGAGCAGCCACAACATCCCTGGGCAACCTGTTCCAGTGTCACAGTACCCTCACTGTAAAGAACTTCCTCCTAATATCCAGTCTAAATCTCACCTCTGCCAGTTTAAACCCATTGCCCCTTGTACTGTTGTTGCAAGACCTTGTAAATAGTCCTCCTCAGCCTTCCTGTAGGCCCCCTTCAAATACTGGGAGGTTACTATAAGGTCTCCGCGAAGCCTTCTCTTCTCCAAGCTGCAGAGCCCCAACTCTCTCAGCCTGTCCTCAGAGCAGAGCTGCTGCAGCCCTCTGATCATCTTTGTGGCCCTCCTCTGGACCCGCTCCAACAGTTCCATGTCCTTCCTGTGCTGGGGGCTCCAGTACTGTACACAGTACTCCAGACGGAACATAAAAGCTCATAGGGGAATTTCATAGTCCTTGTTCTCTCTGGTGCTTTCCCTCACATAGGTGGGTAAATAGTCACGAAATGGCTACGTCTTACAGTAAATACCAACCTGGCATTTGAAGCAACAGTCGACTATTTCATTCAGGTGCCCAACTCATTCAGTTTGTCAACAGAAGCTACAAAATCCAGCATCTCATTTTGAGTCATTTCCACTCACTACAGCAATTATCCAGTAAAACCACAAAAGATATCTTAAATCAAGGCTAATCTGGTGAAAAGAAGATCAAGAGTAATGTGGGGATATATGTAGAGACAGCACGGGAAGACATGCCATGGTAAAATAAATGTATTTTAGACTGCCCATTTTTAGCAATGTGAACATTCCAGCTATCAGGAAAGACATCCCTATTGGAAAGGGTTATTTCTGCACTGAGAGAGTATTCTTAACAAACAGTAATACGGTCACAAACGTGCAGAAGGGAACAGGTTTAGTTTTTATTAATGCTTCTTCCTTGCAAAACAAATTCTTGCTATGATTGCTTTGATTTTCTCTTAGAAAGACTGAATAGTTGTTTTCTTTCTGCCCTGGCAAAACAATGGGGAAAATGCATCTTCCCTATAAATCTCATTTAAATTCTGCGTTCTAACCGGCAAACACAATTTGGAATTGAGAGGGTTTTTTCGGTTTTACATTACAAAATCAGCCGTTGCAACATTTAACAGCTCCTCTATTGCAATTCAGCAGGAGAAATCATCCAACAATCAACTGCAGAATACAAATACAGAAAGACAATATATTAGCTCAGCAGACACATAAGATGATCGTGAGCTCCGCCAGAAAGCCAAGTTTGAGCTGTAGGTTGTATGGAACTGATCGTCATGGGGCAATCAGCAAAGGTCTCCCTAAAGAGAGGTATTACCAGCCTCCAAGTCAGATTTCAGTACCAAAGCAAGAAACCTTGTTGCTTTGTAGCAAGTGAAATGAAAGTGGAATTATTGAGGCACAAATGGTAGCAAGGCGATGCTTGCCAGCTGCCTTAAAAAACAAATGCAGTTGGAGTTTGTGTTCAGCAACCTAAGTGAGAAGAGAAAACAAAGCAAATTGCCGTAAAAATTATGTGCAGTTCTCCAAATTCTACACCAAAACCTGCAACAGGAAGCAGGATTCAGGGAGTTGAAGAGCAAAAATGCACCAAGGTAGCTGTGGCACAAAGGCTGACAGCTCAGCGGCTGAACTTCAGGACTGAGGGCAAATTTATGGTTCTCCTCTGTCCCTGAGGAAGTTAACTGGGTCAGTCCTACATGCTACTGGTACTTCAATCTCCCTTGATGGGAGGAAAATGCATTAAAGTGCTACACTACATCCAGCCTCCCATTTCCCCCTCCGCTCATATTTACAATCTGGCCACCACAGTTGGGTGCACCACCCAAGCATTTTTTGAAGCTAATTCCTACTGCCTACATTATCACAACAAAATGTATTTTATGCATTTATTGGTGCAGGTGAGGCTGTCTCTCTCAGTCAGAAGGTGTGTTTCTGTCAAGGAAAGACAGGTGGATGCTGCAGAGCAGAGGTGCAGTGTGGTGTAAGGGGGTAGTGAGGTAGACTGGGATTGTTGCATCAGACTCTAGGTACATACAGGTCCCGCCCCATGGGAGTACATGGGAGCACCTAGCCCAGAGGAGCTAATCCCAGGAAAGCATCTAGATAGACCAAATATTTTTGTTTATCCACTACGAATCTGGCACAAGCAGGTGAAAGGCTGCCTGAGGGACTCTCACATTCTAAACACACCAACAGCCTGCTCATCCTGACAACAGCCAGCCTTCTGCTCTCAACAGATTCTTCTTCTTTTTGGATGGAAAACAATAAACGAATGCATTCAAAATGAAAATTGAAGTTTCACACATCTTCAAAACTAAGTTGGTTTTAGGAAAATCATTATCTACAGGAGAGTGAGGAAGACTGTCTTGCCTGGAAATAGTGCCATGAAAAATGAAATGAGGTGTTGCAAGGTGGCAAGCAGCTTGTCTTTTGGAAAGGCTGGGGAGAGGGAGAATCTCTGAATCAGTCATCTACCATACAGCCACAGTGGCAATTCCAACTCCACAGATGAATGAAGCCCAAATTCTACTCTGACATCTTGAAGCGTGTCCTGGCTGTCATGTTAATGAGGCAAATATAAAGTAACTATTAGTTTCATTCTTTAAATTAAGCCCAACCTTAGTAACTTGGATCAAAGCCTTGAGTAGTGGTGAAGCCAATCAAAACTGCACTAAGAACAATGTCCTGATCAAACACTGCTTGCTTGCAGCTTCTCTCCAAGAAGGCCATTCAGGGAGCAGTAATAACTCCACTGCAGCAAAGTTTCTTCTCTGGTAACACCGGAATCTCCTTTTATTTACATTTCAGAGCTGTTCAAAGAAGCATAATGAGTGCAAACATCTGAAAAACCTTCTTTTCCAAGCCTTTTCCAGGAATATAAATACAAGATAAAGGGTACTTCTCCCTCTCACCACAACCCTGGCGGCAGCCTAATTCAAAGTCTGTGAGATTCAGAGTCCCCGTATGAGATGAGAAGGCAAATGTGGTGTGGAAAATGGCATTCAAGGGAACACCTGAAGATGGATTTGCTGAGCAGGCAGGTGCCATTTGGTTTGGGAGCCTTGTGCTGTGATATTTGTGCATTGCTCTCAGCTGCTGGGGACTTCCAAACTGTCTTTGCTAGCCAGCACACAGCAATAGCTACCAGCAAACATCACAGAGCATTTCTTCTTCTCCTTCACAAGTGCAACCTCAGTCTTGTATCTCAGTCTTAGCTGACTAAATCCACCCACGGGGCCTGAGGGAACTGGCAGATGAAGTTGCTAAACCACTGTCCATCATATTTGAAAGGTCATGGCACACTGGTGAAGTTCCTGCTGACTGGAGAAGGGCAAATATAACACCCATCTTCAAGAAGAGAAAAAAGGATGACCCTGGGAACTACAAACCAGTCAGTCTCACCTCTGTGCCTGCAAGATC